>CM033477.1:134407571-134567502 GCA_019447015.1 Hymenochirus boettgeri
ATCTTATCGATCCACTCTATCTATCTATTATCTATCTATCTATCTAATCGATCGATCTATCTATATATCTATCTATCTATCTGTAAATCTATCTATCTATCCATCTACTGTATCGATCTATCTATCTATCTATCGATCGATTATATATCTATCTATCGAGCTATCACTATCTCTCTATCTATCTATCTATCTATCTATCTATCTAGCTATCGTGATGTTGGTTTTTTTTTTTGATGGATATACCTGATCTAGTATCGCAGATCATCGATCACTACTGTCACAGGGGAGAAATAGGATCTTATCTGATCTATCTATCTAAAAAACTATCTTCTATCTATCGATCTATCTATCATCTATCTTTCGTCTGTCTGTCTGTCTATCATCTATCTAGGTATATCTCTATCTATCTATCTATCGATCTATCTGTCGGGGCTGGCTGTCTAGCATGGATCTAGTCTATCTAAATCTATCTATCTATCTATCTAGTTAGGTATCATCGAGGCGTCTATCTATCTAATCTAGGTATATCTATCGATGGAACATCGTATCTATGATGCAGCACGTAGCAGCGAGTCCACTGGTATCTATCGATCGAGCCTAGCTAATCTAGTGAGATCTAATCGAGCTATCGACGATCTATCTACAGCGAGCAAGCCAGCCAGCCAGCTCAGAAAGCGATGCGGGGCGAGCGAGCGAGCGAGCGAGCGAGCCGAGCGAGAGAGCTATCGAGGGTAGGGAGCGAGAGATCCGACGGGAGCGAGCCGCGATGCGAGAGGGAGGAGCGAGCGAGCGATGCGAGCGAGCTAGCGAGCGAGGCCGAGAGAGCTGAGCGAGGAGCGAGCGAGCGATGCCAAGGGAGCGAGCGAGGAGCGAGGAGCGAAGCGAAGCGAAGGCGAGCGAGCGAGCGGCGAGCGAGCGAGCGAGCGAGCGATGCGAGCGAGCGAGCGAGGAGGAGCCACGGGAGCGAGCGAGCAGAGAAGCGAGCGAGCGAGGAGCAGAGCGCGCGAGAGAGCGGAGCGAGGAGCGCGCGAGCGAGCGAGCGAGCGGAGCGACCGAGAGAGCGGAGCCACGGTTATGGAAAATAGGGGGAGAGGGAGCCCATACGCCTATCCATCCATCTAATCTAGCTGTCTATCTATCTATCTATCTATCTATCTATCTATCTATCTATCTATCTATCTATCTATCTATCTATCTATCTATCTATCTATCTATCTATCCATCTATCTATCTATCTATCTATCTATCTATCTATCCATCTATCTATCTATATAACCCTGTCTATCCATTTGTTTATAGTTACATGCCTATGTATCTTTTTGTCTTCTTGTCTTTCTCTATTGCTGTCTATCTGTAGGTGTACCTGTCCATCTATTTGCCTGTCTCCCTGATATGTATAAATGTATAATGAAGCCACAACTCCTCTATTATACGATTAAACATTAGAAGGATTGGAGAAGGAGAGTGCCAGCAGTGTGTGTGTAGTTCAGAAATCCCCATGTCAGTAAGAAGTGCAGATGTACAGAGCCCACCCTGGGCTGTCATTCTATAACCTTCTGCATAAGGGGTTTTGATGAAATATTTAGTTATCAAAGATGTGGTAAACATCACTACAAATGCATCAAGTCCATCCAAGTCACAGCATCTTATGATTATTTCAGATGTTTTCCAAGGACCTCATATTCTCCCTCTCGCCTGAGATCACACATTCCAGAATGTAACCCCCCCCCCCCCCCGAATCAGAGGGGGGGAGACCAGGGGAGCTTTGCAGGGGAGAAATCAGATACCCAGACATTGAGACACTGACCAATGTCATTGTAGTGGCTGCAATTTGCACCATCTCTGTTCTACAGCCTGTGATCTCCATCAGTTTAAGAGAACAGGAGGAAAGGGGGTTGTGTGACACTAAAACAAATACAGATTGTTGGATCTCTCATTTCTAATTTTAAAAAAGCAAGAGATAATAAATGTGAAGATGGATAAGGCATGTAACACACATACACAAAAACACACTCACACGGGCGGAAGAAGCCCCCCCCCCCTTCCAACCCTTTACTCACAATCAACTACCCTTCAATGTGCCATCCCAGCTACTGGGAGCCAGGTGATTATCCTAATTAATGCCTATCTAATTAAATTACTGTCAGCGAGTGAGCCAATGGCAAGAGTCGTTTCATTAGCTCTGTGTTGTAGCAGGATCAAAAGTGTGTGTGTTTGTCTTATTTCTGCATTGGAGTCAATTGGCCAATCTGTGATTTTTAAGGAAAAGGGTAGATCAAAGCTCTGGGAAGAGCACCTAGTGTCCTAGGGTAAAGGGGGCTGTAGTAGCTCCCCTGCATGTGCTGTTCATGTCAATAGCAAGAGAGGAAAGGGTCTGCAAGGGGGTCTAGTTTGGCACCAGCTATGCAGGTGGATCATTGCCTCTCTTCCTCTGTCATGCTTTCCAAGAAATTCCTCAGCAGTTATCCCCATCCAGGAGCTTCTGAGCTATCTCTGCATGATCATCCTATTATCTCCACCACTGACAACCTGGAGAGAAGTTCACCTTTAAAAAAAACAACAGCTGCTGCCAGGGGGATGACGAACCAGTCAGATCCAGACAATTTCTCTGGCTCTAAGGACCCACCAGGGGATGGCCAGAGGAGTAAGCTGTCTCCTGTCTTGGATGGGGTCTCAGAGATTCGTCACAGTTTCGATGGATCTGCAGCAGATCGTTATCTCCTCCCTCAGTCCAGTCAATCCCAGTCTGTTGCCTCTGCTCCTACCACCACTATGTTCCCTTATACCAGCCAACATGGACCTGCTCACCACCCAGCCTTCTCCATCGGGAGCCCAGGCAGATACATGGCTCACCACCCTGTTATCACCAATGGAGCTTACAACAGCCTCCTGGGCAACTCTTCTCCTCAAGGATACCCAGGCACCGGTTACCCCTACACCCAGCAGTATGGGCATTCCTACCAGGGTTCACCTTTCTACCAATTCTCCACCACTCAACCTGGACTGGTCCCTGGCAAAGCCCAGGTCTATCTGTGTAATAGGCCACTATGGCTGAAGTTCCACAGGCACCAAACCGAGATGATCATCACCAAGCAAGGCAGGTGAGTAAATGGGGCTGGATGGCTGGAGGGTACCCCCATGTGCCAACATCCTGCTTAGGGCACAGCCATGGTCTTAATAATAACCCATGTAATAATCTAATAATACAATAAAATTATATTAATAGATATTAGATATAGATAGTAATGCAACACATACAAATAACTTTTTCATCTTAAGAGCTACAGTATATGTGTGTTTTTTCCTTGCCAATAATACAATAATAACCCATTATAATTCATTACTACTCCTATTATTATAGTATTCCCTATACTGATGTTCTCTTCAAATTCTCTCCCAGGTTCTTTTGATGCGTTTTCTCTATTTTCTGTACTTTTTGTGTGTGTGTTGCTTCTCCATTCATTTCTATTTATTCTAATTTTTAACCAAATATTTATCGACTTTTGTTTTTAAGCCTTTTTCCAAATTTTTTAAAATTTTTTTATTTTATTATTTTCAAATAAACAGATGAACAAAAGTGGTTACACCTGTGGTTACATACATTGTTACAATATATACATTGAACATACACTGATACAATTATTACAGAATTGTATGAATGAACATTAAAAACAAAAAATCGTATATTTCACTGGACTACAGATACAGTAGATTGTTAAGTGAATTAATACACCAACAAAAGAACTAATCAGGATAAGACCATAAACATGTAATAAATCAGTATAGAAACAAACGAAAGTATCACATAAGCCCCATAGTATTTAAAAGAAAGTTGTAATAGTTTCTTTCTGATTTATTACAAATTTTCCTTTTAAATTAATTGAAGCATCAGCAACATTTCACATATATTATGAGATGTAAATATTACTGGAATATTAATATTAATGCTATTTAATATATAGGAATAAATGTGTGTATATTAATAGAATATTATTATAACTGTTGATATCATTGAATATGTATTAATGGAACATTAATAGAACTATTAATTATTCATTTAATATATAGGAATAGATAGAATATTATTATAACTGTTGATATCATTGAATATGTATTAATGGAATATTAATAGAACTATTAATACTATTTAATATATAGGAATAGTTGTGTATATTAATAGAATATTATTATAACTGTTGATATCATTGAATATGTTATAATGGAATATAATGAGAACTATTAAGACTATTTAATATTAGGAATTAGATAGGTTTTATTTAAAAAAAAATAGAATATTATAATAAACTGTGATATCATTGAATATGTATTAATGGAACATTAATAGAACTATTAATACTATTTAATATATAGGAATAGATGTGTATATTAATAGAATATTATTATAACTGTTGATATCATTGAATATGTATTAATGGAATATTAATAGAACTATTAATACTATTTAATATATAGGAATAGATATGTATATTAATAGAATATTATAATAACTGTTGATATCATTGAATATGTATTAATGGAATATTAATAGAACTATTTATACTATTTAATATATAGGAATAGATGTGTATATTAATAGAATATTATTATAACTGTTGATATCATTGAATATACATGAATGGGATATTAATAGAACTATTAATACAATGAAATATATAGGAATATTTATGTGAATGGGATATTAATAGAACTATTAATACAATGAAATATATAGGAATATTTATGTGAATGGGATATTAATAGAACTATTAATACAATGAAATATATAGGAATATTTATGTGAATGGGATATTAATAGAACTATTTGATATAAAATGTATTAATAGAAAATTAATAGAAAGGTTTCCCCGTTTATTTATTTTATTTTCTCCTTCAGGGAAAAGAAATCACAATTTTCTATCTTTTTCCTTTCATTTCCTTGATTATTTTTTCTCTTTTTTTTTATAGATTTCTCGCTTTATATTTTCCTTTATCTAAGTCTTATATTAATAAATGAATCCCATATTAATTCATCTCTTCCCACTCCATCCACTTTTTATTAACATTAAATGATATATATTTTTAATACTTCTCAGTGTACCTAATAAATTCCTAGGTAGAGGTAGTCAGCCCTCTTGCATTTCCCTGCCTGAGACTAACCCCCCTACCTCTCCTCTGCCCCACTGACCAGGCGCATGTTCCCTTTCTTGAGCTTCAACATCTCAGGACTGGACCCCACAGCCCATTACAATATATTTGTTGATGTGATCCTGGCTGATCCCAATCACTGGAGGTTCCAAGGAGGGAAGTGGGTACCTTGTGGCAAGGCAGACACCAACGTACAAGGCAAGTCCAATTAACACATTTCCTTTTCATGCTAAAGTGAGAAACATTAATTAAAGCCCTTTGTGATGGGAATAAAGAAGATTATTTTATGAGCAGATGATTGGGGGGGATGGAATGACATGGAGAACTGCACAGGGATTGAATGAAATGTTTATTATCAGTGTAATATGTTGTCTGTGTCTCCTGTAACAGGCAATAGGGTCTATATGCACCCTGACTCTCCAAACACTGGAGCCCATTGGATGAGACAGGAAATCTCTTTTGGAAAAATGAAACTGACCAACAACAAGGGGGCATCCAATAACAATGGGCAGGTCAGTAAAAGTGAGCACAGTCCCAGGGATCAGGCAGTTACCCCCCTGATGATAATTGTATGGTCCATGGTTCTCCTATAGCCTACAGAATGTATAAGATGATCAGCATGGGATATATTTATACCATGTGTCATGCTATGCCATCTGCAGAAGCACAAACCAGCCTGGAATACATGAATGTCAATGTTTAGCATCTATATCAGCAGCTTCTTTGCCTTTACACTGTAAAGCCTTTCTGTCCCTTTAACAGGTTCATTACTGGATCAGGCTCACTTCTGATTGTGTGTATTTTAGTCCCAGGTTGCTATCTACCCACCTTCCTCTCCCCATTATCTGTTTATGATCCTCATTGTAGGTTTAACCTTCTGGATAACTTAATTAAAAGCAGCCATTGGAGGTTAATTAATGCAGTTCATTCTCACCCTGCCTCTTTTCTTTGCCAGATGGTCGTGTTACAGTCTCTACACAAGTACCAGCCCAGGTTACATGTGGTGGAGGTGAATGAAGATGGCACAGAAGATACCAGCCAGCCTGGCAGAGTCCAGACATTTACCTTCCCAGAGACCCAGTTTATTGCTGTCACTGCCTATCAGAACACAGATGTAAATATCCACATTGATTCCGTGTCCAGCTGACAGGTCTAGTCACTAGGGGGTTAATTAAGTAAAATAATGTAATACCAGTAATAGAAACATTGTATCAGATTGCTATTGGTGTAAATGGTGTTTACCCCTTTTAATGATTCCCCCACTTTTTATAAAATGGATAAGACATGGTATTGTAGCTCAATGGGAAACTGAGTGGTTAATGTCCATGTATAAATTACACTAAGTATGATTGTTACATGATGTTATATCAATATTAGTTACATGACTTTTTATAAATATTACTGTTACATGACGTTATATAAATATCAAAGTAACATGTCTTTATATAAATATTACTGTTACATGACGTTATATAAATATTAAAGTTACATGACTTTATATAATATACGGTTTACATGAACGTTATATAAATATTTAAAGTTACATGACTTTATATAATATTCATGTTACATGACGTTATATAAATATTAAAGTTTCATGACTTTATGACTTTATATAAATATTACTGTTACATGACGTTTATATAAATATTAAAGTTACATGACTTTATATAAATATTACTGTTACATGACGTTATATAAATATTAAAGTTTCATGACTTTATATAAATATTACTGTTACATGACGTTATAAAATTTAAGTTCATGACTTTATTAAGATTACTGTTACATGACTATATAAATATAAGTTTCACATGCAACTTATATAAATATTACTGTTACATGACGTTATAGAAATATTCAAAGTTACATGACTTATGATTAATATTAACTGTTACATGACGTTATATAATATTAAGTTAACTTGACTTTATAAATAAGAGTTACATGCGTATATCTAAATATTCGTACATGATTTCTATAATCTACGTTACATGACGTTATAAAGTATCTACTACTACATTACTTTATATAATATTACGTATACAGGCCTTTAATATAATATAACTGTTATATGACGTTATATAAATATTACTGTTACACGACTTATATAAATATTACAGTTACATGACTTTATTAAATATTACAGTTACATGAAGTTATATAAATAATACTGTTACATGACGTTATATAAATATTACTTTACATGACTTAATATATATATTACAGTTACATGACGTTATATAAATATTACAGTTACAGGAGTATAAATTCCACCGTTACTGACGTTATATATATTTATCTATCCACTGATCCCCTTAAAAATTCTAACTCTCCATCACTCCACACCCGTCAACTTACGTTACATGACGTTATATAATATTCTGTTACATTGATGGTTATATACTAGTTGTTACATGACTGTCTATAACACTATTACAGTTACTAAATGCCTATATATAATAGTCGGTATTATATTTACGCAGTACGTTATAAATTTTGTTACATGACATTATATAATATTACTATTACATGACGTTATATCAATATTACATTGACTTATCATATTATGACGTTATAATATATTCTACATGTACTTATTACTATACAGTATCCTAATAAATATTACAGTTTAATGAAGATTCTATAAATATTACAGTAACAGATGTTGAGATAAGTACTAATATTCATACTATTTAATTCAATATTTACACTATTAATATTTTTATATACAATTTAATCTGTGATAATTGGAGTAACAACAACAACGACAACAACAACAATAATAATAATAATAATAATACCTTTATTACACATGACATGTTATAATGTATCTGACTATAATATATATACAATATATATAAAAAAAAATTCTTAATAATAAGCTGAAATTTAGCACAATGTAAGCTGTAGTGAGTACACCATCTAGCTATCTATCTATCTTTCTATATGTCATATCTATCTATCTATCTTTCTATCTGTCATAGATCATCTATCTATCTATCTATCTACTATCTATCTGTCTGTCGTCTGTCTGTCTGTTCGTCTGTCTGTCTGTGTGTCTGTCTGTGTGTTGTCTTGCTCGTATCTATCCATACTATATATATCTATCTATCATATCTATCTATCTATCTATCTATCTATCTTCTATCTATCTAGTACCTGTCATCTATCTTCTATCTACTCTCTATCTATCTATCATCTACTCATCTATCATCGTATCTATCTATCTATCTATCTCATCTATATATTCATATCTTCTACTATCTATCTATCTATCTATCATCTATCTATCTAGCATCTATCTATGTACCGGTCATCTATCTTCTATCTAATCTATCTATCTATCTATCTATCTTTATCTTGTTTATCTATCTATCTATCTTTATCTTCATAGATCATATCTTCTATCTATCTATCTACTATCTATCTATCTATCTATCTGTCTGTCTGTCTGTCTGTCTGTCTGTCTGTCTGTCTGTCCTGTCTGTATCTATCCATATATATATATATATATTCTATCTCTCCTCTATCATCTTCTATACTATCTATCTATCATCTATCTATCATATATTATATATACATCTGTATCATCATCTATCTATCTTCTATCATCTATCTATCTATCATCTACCATCTATCTCTCTATCTATCTATCTATCATATCTATCATCTTATCTATCTATCTACTATCATTCTATCTGTCTATCTATCTATCTATCTATCTATATTCATCTAATCTATCTACCATCTATCTATCTTCTATTTATCTCTATCTAGATCTACTTATCTATCTATTATATCATGTCATGTCGTGTCTATCTATCTACTAATCTATCTATCTATCTATCTATCTATCTATCTATCTATCTATCTATCTATCTCTCTATCGATCGATCGATCGATCGATCTATCTATCTATCTTCTATCTATCTATCTATCTATCTATCTATCATCTATCTATCTGTCTTCGTCTTCTACTATCTATCTATATATCATGTCTATCTGTCTATCTGTCTATCTATCTATCTATCTATCTATCTATCTATCTATCTATCTATCTATCTATCTATCTATCGATCTATCTATCTATCTATCGATCTATAGATAGATATATAGAGATATTGATATATGAATATCCATATATTATTATAAATAATACACATGTGTAAATGGGAGATAATGTTATATATGTTTAATAAATATAATGAAATAGTTTTGTTATATTTTATATTGGGATACATTTATTCAATTCTCAGTAAAACCATCCAGTGTGAGTGTGACATCCCTGATTGTCATTGTATATTTCATTCCCTCCAGATCACACAGCTAAAGATCGACCACAATCCATTGCCAAAGGATTTCGAGACAATTATGACACGTGAGTGACAATGTGATTTGTATATTCAGAACAGGAGAAGGTGCGAGTGATAATGACACAGTGCGTGCGTGTGTGTGCGTGTGTAATGATATACTATATAATAACATATAGATCTTATTATAATGAAATATGTGTAAACATTAAGGATTATATCACTAAAATACTAGTGTTATTATTATTTAATTTTTATTGGGTTATTGTAATGAAATATTATATATACACATATTGGGGTTATTTAATGAAATACTATATATACACATATTGGGGTTATTTAATGAAATACTATATATACACATATTGGGGTTATTTAATGAAACATTATATATACACATATTGGGTTATTGTAATGAAATACTATATCACATATGGGTTATTTAATGAAATACTTATATACACATATTGGGGTTATTGTAATGAAACATTATATATACACATATTGGGGTTATTGTAATGAAACATTATTATACACATATGGGTTTATTGTATAATACTATATATACACATATTGGGGTTATTGTAATGAAATACATAGATACACTATTGTGTTATGTAATGAACCTATATACACATTTGGGGGTATTGTAATGAAACACTATATACTACACATATGGGGTATTGTAATGAAATACTATATATACACATATTGTTGTGTTGTAATGAAACATTATATATACACATTTGGGGTTATTGTAATGAAATACTATATATACACATATTGTGGTTATTGTAATGAAACACTATATATACACATATTGGGGGTTATGTAATGAAATTCAACATATATATACACATATTGGGGTTATTGTAATGAAATACTATATACACATATTGGGGTTTTCATAATGAAAATATATACACTATTGTGGTTATTGTAATGAACATTATATATACACATATTGGGGTTATTGTATGAAATACATATATACACATATTGTGGTTATTGTAATGAAACACTATAATAACACTATTGGGGATATGTAAAAACACTATATTTACACAATGGGGGTATTGTAATGAAATACTATATATACACATATTGTTATTGAATGAACATATATATACACATATGGTGGTTTATGAATACAATAAATAGGGTGGGTTATTGTAATAACATGATACATATTGGGTTATTGTATAATACTATACTACATATGGGGTTATTGAGACATTATATATACACATATTGGGGTTATTGTAATGAAATACTATATATACACATATTGGGGTTATTGTAATGAAATACTATATATACACATATTGGGGTTATTGTAATGAAATACTATATATACACATATTGGGGTTATTGTAATGAAATACTATATATACACATATTGGGGTTATTGTAATGAAATATTATATATACACATATTGGGGTTATTTAATGAAATACTATATATACACAATGGGGGTTATGTAATGAAAATTATATATACACATATGTGGGTTATTGTAATGAAACATATATAGTTACACCTATTGGTTATTGTAGAATCTATCATATAACATTTGGGGTATTAATGAAACATTATATATACACATATTGGGGTTATTGTAATGAAATACTATATATACACATATTGGGGTTATTGTAATGAAACATTATATATACACATATTGGGGTTATTGTAATGAAATACTATATATACACATATTGGGGTTATTGTAATGAAACATTATATATCACACATATTGGGGTTATGTAATGAAATCTATATTACACATATTGGGTTATTGTAATAGAAACATTATATATACACATATTGGGTTATTGTAATGAAATACTATATATACACATATTGGGGTTATTGTAATGAACACGTATAACTATTACACATATTGGGGTTTTGTATGAAACCTATCTATATACACTATTGGGGTTAGTGTAATGAAATACTATATATACCATATTGGGATTATTTAATGAAACTATATATACACATATTGGGGTTTTGTAATGAAATACTATATATACACATTTGGGTTATTGTAATGAAAACATATATAAAATATGGGATTATTTAATGAAATACTATATATACACATATTGGGGTATTGTATGAATACTATATTACACATATGGGGTTATTGTAATGAAATACTATATATACACATATGGGATTATTTATGAAATACTATATATACACATATTGGGGTTATTGTAATGAAATACTATATATCACATATGGTTTATTGTAATGAAATACTATATATACACAATATTGGGTTATTGTAATGAAATCTATATATACACATATTGGTTTATTCTAATGAAACATAATACACATATGGGGTTATTGTATGAATATTATATATACACATATTGGTATTATTTAATGAATACTTATAACACAATTTGGGGTTTATTGTAATGAATATACATCATTGGGGTATTGTATGAAAATTATATACACATATTGGGATTATTAATGAATACTATATATACATTTGGGGTTTATTGTATCAATATTATATTACACATTTGGGATTATTTAATGAAATACTATATATACCCATTTTGGGGTTTTGTAATGAATATACACATATTGGGTTATTGTAATGAAATATTATTATACACATATTGGATGTTTTGTAATGAATACTATTATACACAATTGGGTTTTTGTAATGAATATTATATCACATTTGGGGTTATTGAATGAAACTATATATAACAAATTGGGTTTATGTAATGAAATACTATATATATACATATTGTATATTTTAATGAAATACTATTATACACATATTTGGGGTTTTTTAATTAAATATTATATATACACATATTGGGGTTATTGTAATGAAATATTATATATACACACATTGGGGTTATTGTAACGATACTATATATACCACATATGGGGTGATTGAATGAACATACTATATAAACATATTGGGGGTTTATTGTAATGAAACACTATATAATACATTATTATTTATGAAATCTATATATACCATATTGGAGTTATTGTATGAAACTATATTATACATTTGTGATTATTTAATGAAATACTATATATACACATATTGGGGTTATTGTAATGAAATACTATATATACACATATTGGGGTTATTTAATGAAATACTATATATACACATATTGGGGTTATTTAATGAAATACTATATATACACATATTGTGGTTATTTATGAATATTTATATACCATATTGGGGTCATTTAATGAAATACTATATATACACATATTGGGGTCATTTAATGAAATACTATATATACACATATTGGGGTATTTAATGGAATATTACTATATATACACATATTGGGGTTATTTAATGAAATACTATATATACACATATTGGGGTCATTTAATGAAATACTATATATACACATATTGGGGTCATTTAATGAAATACTATATATACACATATTGGGGTTTTTTAATAATTATTAATATATACACATATCTGGGAATTAATGAAATAACTATTGTACACATATTGGGGTAATTTAATAAAATACTATATATACACAGTTGGGGTATATGAAGAAATACTATTAACATATTGGATTATTAATGAAATACTAGATATACACATATTGGGGTTATTTAATGAATCTATATATACACATGTGGGTTATTTAATGAAATACTATATATAACACATATTGGGGTTTTTAATGAAATACTATATTACCTATTGGGTTATTTCAATGAAATTATATATACACATATGGGGTTATTAATGAAAATTATATTATACACATATTGGGTTTTAATGAAACATATATATACACATATTGGGGTATTAATGAAATACTATTACTAGTAGGATTCTTAACAATATAATAACTAATCACATATGGGGTTATTTAATGAAATCCTATATATACACATATGGGGGTTATTTAATGAAATATTATATAGACACTATTGGGTTATTTAATGAATACTATATATACACATATTGGTGTATTTATGAATACTATATGTACACATATTGGTATTTAATAAAATCTATAATACACATATTGGGGTTTTTAATGATACTATATATCACACATATTTGATTATTTATATGAAATACTATTATACACATATTGGGGTTATTTAATGAAATGCTATATATACACATATTGGTGTTTTAAT
This sequence comes from Hymenochirus boettgeri, assembly GCA_019447015.1. Lineage (NCBI taxonomy): Eukaryota > Metazoa > Chordata > Amphibia > Anura > Pipidae > Hymenochirus > Hymenochirus boettgeri. Next base: position 134,421,201 of record CM033477.1, read on the forward strand.
GAAATACTATATTACCCATTTGGGGTTATTTAATGAAATACTATATATAACACATATGGGGGATTTAAGAAACATATATTACACTATTGGGGTATTTAATGAAACATTAAATATACCATATGGGGTTATTTAATGAACATTCATATACACATATTGGGTTTTAATGAATACATAATATACACATATTGTTGTTAATTATGACATATATATAACACATATTGGGGTTATTTAATGAAATATATATATACACATATGGGTTATTGTAATGAAATACTACATATACACATATTGGGGTTATTAATAAATACTATATACCATATTGGGGTTATTTAATAACTTGGGTAAATGACTCATATAACATTGGGTTTTGTTTAATTATCTATTATATAACACAGGTGTTTATTTTACTTCAATTTGTCGGTAAACAAAAAAGTATTTAAACTGAGCCCAGTTGTAGGAAACTTTATATAGTCAATTGGTCAGTTAATAAAGCCTTTAAAGAACAAATTGGTGGTCGTATAAGTGTGTAGTAACTCACTGTGTGTATGGATCAGTTTCTGTCGATTACACCCTTTTTTTGCCAGTGTGTCATTCCAGTTCTTTTTTGTAATGTCCCTTGACTAATTGTATGTGGTGCTGTGTACTGTGTAACAGTGTGTGTCGTGTACTGTGTACAGTGTGACTGTGTACTGTGTGGTACTGTGTTAGTCTGTGTAACAGTGTGTGACTGTGTACTTTCAGTGTGTGCTGTGTTGTGTAACAGTGGGAGCTGTGTACTGTGTGTACTGTGTAACAGTCTGGTGCTGTGTACTGTGTACATGTGTGCTGTGTACTGTGTAACAGTGTGTGCTGTGTTACTGTGTAACAGTGTGAGCTGTGTACTGTGTGTACTTTGAAACAGTGTGAGCTGTGTACTGTGTGTACTTTGTAACATGTGTGAGCTGTGTACTGTGTGGTACTGTGTAACAGTTGTGTGCTGTGTACTGTTTAACAGGGTGTGTGTGTACTGTTAACAATGTGTGCTGTGTACTGTGTAACAGTGTGAGCTGTGTACTGTGCAACAGTGTGAGCTGTGTACTGTGTAACAGTGTGAGCTGTGTACTGTGTGTACTTTGTAACATTGAGCTGTGTACTGTGGTACTTTGTAACATTGTGTTCTGTGTACTGTGTACACTGTGTGCTGTCTGTACTGTGTAACAGCGTGTGCTGTTACTGTGTAACAGCGTGTGTGTGTACTCTGTGTCTGTGTAACAGTGTGTGCTTGTACTGTGTAACAGTGTGTGCTGTGTACTGTGTGTTCTTGTGTAACAGTGTGTGTGCTGTGTACTGTGTAACATGCGTGTGGTCTGTGTACTGTGTACAGTGTAACAGTGTGTGCCTGTGTAACTGTGTACTGTGAAGTGTGTGCTGGTACTGTGTACTGTGTAACGTGTGTGCTCTCTACTGTGTGTATGTCTGTGTAACTGTGTGCTGTGTACTGTTGTACAGCTGTGATGTATCTGTGTACTGTGTAACAGTGTGTGCTGTGTACTCTGTGTACTGTGTACAGGTGTGCTGTTTACTCTGTGTACTGTGTAACAGTGTGTTGCTTGTGTACTCTGTGTAACTTGTACAGCGTGTGCTGTGTCTGGTACAGCGTGTGTGTACTTGTGTACTGTGTACCAGGGTGGCTTGTACTGTAACAGTGGTGCTTTGTACTGTGTAACAGTGTGTGCTGTGTACTGTGTGTCTGTGTAACAGTGTTGTGCTGTGTACTGTGTACCGTGTGCTGTGTACTGTGTACAGTGTAACAGTGTCTGCTGCTGTGTAACTGTGTACTGTGAAGTGTGTGCTGTGTACTGTGTACTGTGTAAACGTGTTGCTCTCTACTGTGTGGTACTGTGTTACTGGTGTGCTGTGTACTTTTAACAGCGTGTGTGTAAGTATACTCTGTGTCTGTGTAACAGTGTGTGCTGTGTACTCTGTGTACTGTGTAACAGTGTGTGCTGTGTACTGTGCTAACTGTGTGTACAGTGTGTGATGTGTACAGTGTGATACTGTGTAACAGTGTGGGCTGTGTCTGTGTAACAGTGTGTGATGTGTACTGTTGTACTGTGTAACAGTGTGGACTGTGTTCTGTGTAACAGTCTGTGCTGTGTACTGTGTACAGTGTGTACTGTGTAACAGTGTGTGCTGTGTACTGTGTGTACGTGTAACAGTGTGTGATGTGTACTGTGTGTACTGTGTAACAGTGTGGGCTGTGTTCTGTGTAACCTGTGCTGTGTCTGTGTACTGTGTGAAACAGTGTGTGCTGTGTACTGTGTAACAGTGTGTGCTGTGTACTGTGTAACAGTGTGTGGCTGTGTACTGTGTAACGTGTGTGGCTGTGTACTGTGTAACAGTGTGTGCTTGTGTACTGTGGTAACAGTGTGTGATGTGTGTACTGTGTGTTGACTGTGGTAACAGTGTGGGCTGTGTTCTGTAACAGTCTGTGTTGTGCACTGTGTAACAGTCTGTGCTGTGTACTGTGTACAGTGTGTGTTGTGTACTGTGTAACAGTGTGAGCTGGGTACTGTGTAACAGTACTGTGTGTACTTTGAAACAGTGTGAGCTGTGTACTGTGTGTACTTTGTAACAGTGTGAGCTGTGTACTGTGTGTACTGTGTAACAGTGTGTGCTGTGTACTGTGTAACAGTGTGTGCTGTGTACTGTGTAACAGTGTGTGCTGTGTACTGTGTAACAGTGTGAGCTGTGTACTGTGCAACAGTGTGAGCTGTGTACTGTGTAACAGTGTGAGCTGTGTACTGTGTGTACTTTGTAACAGTGTGAGCTGTGTACTGTGTGTACTTTGTAACAGTGTGTGCTGTGTACTGTGTAACACTGTGTGCTGTCTGTACTGTGTAACAGCGTGTGCTGTGTACTGTGTAACAGCGTGTGATGTGTACTCTGGGTACTGGTTGTAACAGTGTGTGCTTTGTACTGTTGTAACAGTGTGCTGTGTACTGTGTGTTCGTGTAACAGTGTGTGCTGTGTATGTTGTAACAGGTGTGTGTGTACTGTGTACAGTGTAACAATGTGTGCTGTGTTGTGTAACTGTGTACTGTGAGTGTGTGCGGTGTACTGTGTGTACTGTGTAACAGTGGTGTGCTCTCTACTTGTGTACTGTGTAACTGTGTGCTGTGTACTTTGTAACAGCTGGTGATGGTACTCTGTGTACTGTGTAACAGGTGTGTGCTGTGTACTCTGTTACTGTGTATACAGTATGTGCTGTGTACTGTGCATACTGTGTAACAGTGTGTGATGTGTACTGTGTTACTGTGTAACAGTGTGGCTGTGTGTCTGTGTAACAGGTGGTGATGTGTTACTGTGTGTACTGTGTAACAGTGTGGACTGTGTTCTGTGTAACAGTCTGTGCTGTGTACTGTGTAACAGTGTGTACTGTGTAACAGTGTGTGCTGTGTACTGTGTGTACTGTGTAACAGTGTGTGATGTGTACTGTGTGTACTTGTAACAGTGGGGGCTGTGTTCTGTGAACCGTCGTGCGGTGTACTGTGTAACAGTGTGGGCTGTGTATGTGTAACAGTGTGTGCTGTGTACTGTGTAACAGGTGTGCTGTGTACTGTGTAACAGTGTGTGCGTGTACTGTGTAACAGTGTGGTTGTTTATGTGTAACAGTGTGTGATGTGTACTGTGTGTACTGTGTAACAGTGTGGGCTGTGTTCTGGTAACAGTCTGTGCTGTGTACTGTGTAACATCTGTGTACTGTGTGTAACAGTGTGTGCTGTGTACTGTGAACAGTGTGTGCTGTGACTGTGTGTACTGTGTAAAACGTGGTGATGTGTACTGTGTGTACTGTGTAACAGTGTGGGCTGTGTTCTGTGTAACAGTCTGTGCTTGTGTACTGTGTAACAGTGTGGGCTGTTCTGTGTAACGGGTGCTTTGTACTGTGTTTACTGTGTAAAAGTGTGTGCTGTGTACTGTGTAACAGTGTTTGTTGTTTTAAACAGTGGGGCTGTGTACTGTGTAACTGGTGAGGTAGGCTGGGGGCTTTATGGGACCACACACCACACATAACGTACTCCATACAATCCTTTTACATACAGTATTGTGATGCTAAAATAATGTATTGCTAAATTCTATAAATCTATGTTGACCCATTGTGGGTCATATTGGTTCTATTAATTAGCTGTTCTGTATGTAGGGTAAGGGAATGGGTTTTAATATAGTGCCAGTGCAAGTTGAATATTCTGTGTGTAGTTATGGATAGTGTAGTAATTGTGCATTGTGTACAGTATGTGGATTATTCTGTGTAGTTCTAGGCAGTGTAGTAATTGTGTATCTGAAATATTCTGTGTGTAGTTATAGGCAGTGTATTAGTTATGTATGCGGATTATTCTGTGTGTAGTTATAGGCAGTGTATTAATTATGTATGTTGATTATTCTGTGTGTAGTTATAGGCAGTGTATATAGTTATGTATGTGGATTATTCTGTGTGTAGTTATAGGCAGTGTATTAATTTGTATTGTGATTATTCTGTGTGTAGTTATAGGCAGTGTATTAGTTATGTATGTGGATTATTCTGTGTGTAGTTATAGGCAGTGTATTAATTGTGTATTGTGTATCTGAAATATTCTGTGTGTAGTTATAGGCAGTGTATTAGTTATGTATGCGGATTATTCTGTGTGTAGTTATAGGCAGTGTATTAATTATGTATGTGGATTATTCTGTGTGTAGTTATAGGCAGTGTATTAGTTATGTATGTGGATTATTCTGTGTGTAGTTATAGGAAGTGTATTAGTTATGTATGTGGATTATTCTGTGTGTAGTTATAGGCAGTGTATTAGGGTGGGTTGGGTTGGGGAACACTAAAAAAAAATACCGATTGTTGGATCTCTCTTTCTAATTTTAAAAAAGCAAGGACATATAAATGTGAAATGGATAAGGCATGTAATCCACTACAAAAAAAACACACTACACAAAGCCCCCCCCCCCCTTCCAACCCTTTACTCACAATCAACTACCCTTCAATTGCCATCCCAGCTTGGGAGCCATGGTATTATCCTAATTACATGCCTTCTAGTAAAATTAGCTTTCAGCGAGTGAGCCAATGGCAAGAGTTCGTTTCATTAGCTCTGTGTTGTAGCAGGATCAAAAGTGGTGTGTTTGTCTTATTTCTGGCTGGAGCTCAATTGGCCCAATCTGTGATTTTTCTAAGGGTAGGTAGATCAAAGCTCTGGAAGACACCTAGTGTGCCTAGGGTAAAGGGTGGCTGATGTAGTAGATCCCCTGCATGGCTGTTCATGTCAATAGCAAGAGAGGCACGGATCTGCAAGGGGTCTATTGGCAGCGGTCAGCTGGATGCAGTGTGTCCATCATCCTCTGTCTCTTCACTTTCTCAAGAAATTCTCAGTCAGTTATCCCATCCAGTGCAGCTTCTGAGCTCGATCTCTGCATGATCATCCTATGATCTCCCACCACTGACAACCTGGAGAGAAGTTCACCTTTTAAAAAAAACATACACTGCTGCTCAGGGGATGACGAACCAGCCAGATCCAGACATTTCTCTGGCTCTAAGGACCCACCGGGGATGGCAAGGAGTAGCTGGTTTTCCTCCTGTCTTGGGATGGGTCTCAGAGATTACGTCACAGTGTTTCGATGGATGCTGCAGCAGAGTCGTTTATCTCCTCCCTCAGTACAGTCAATCCAACGTCTGTGCCTCTGGCTTCCTACCCACCACTATTGTTCCCTTATTACCAGCCCAACATGGACCTGCTCAACACCCGCCCTTCTCCATCGGGAGCCCAGGAGATACATGGCTTCACCACCCTGTTTATCACATCACATGGAGCACTTTACAACCAGCCTCTGGGCAATCGTCTCCTCCAGGCATACCCAGGCACCGGTTTCACCCTACCACCCAGCAGTATGGTGCGCATATCCTACCAGGGTTACCTTTTCTCACCCAATTTCTCACACCACTCAACTGATGGTGTCCCTGGCAAGCCCAGGTCTATCGTGTTGTTAATAGGCCACTATGGCTGAAATTTCCACAGGCACTCCAAAACCGAGATGAGCCAAAATCCACCGCAAGGCAGGTGAGAAATGGCTGGATGGCTGGGGGTTACCCCCTATGTGCCAACTCTGCTAGGGCACCAGCCATGTGTCTTAATAACACCATTAATAATCTAATAATACAATAAAATTTCTGATTAATAGATATCTAGATATAGATATAATGCTCAACACATACAAAACTTTTATCTTAAGAGCTAATATATATGTGTGTTTTTTCCTTGCAATAATACAATAATAACCCATTATGAATTTCATTACTACTACTATTATTATAGTATTCCCTATACTGCATGTTCTCTTCAAATTCTCTCCCCAGGTTGCTTTGGGAGCGTTCTGATTCTGTAGCTTGGTGGGGGTGCGGGTGGGGTGGTGCGCCAATCATGTGCTATGTTAATCTAATTTTTAACCAAAAGGATTAGCGGACTGTGTTGCTTTCAAGCCTTTTTACCAAAGTTTTTAAAATCTTTATTTTATTTTTCAAATAACCAATGAACACAAAGTGTTACACTGTGGTTACATACATGTTCAATAATGCATTGACATCACTGATACAATTATTACAGACATGTGCGAATGAACATTTAAAACAAAAAATGCGTCAATTCATGGACTACATGACTAGCACCCCCGTAGATTGTTAACCGGAATTAATACAACGAATGCCTAAGGGTACACGCCCCCATACCTATCACACTGGCATACCACCCTCGCGCTATAACAGCCTAACCAATCCGAGTCCACGAAACGAACGCATACACTAATCCCTCCACACAGACGCCCCTAGTACCTTCTAAAAGAAAGTCACCCCCGATACCCCGTAACATGAGTTGCCCCCCCTTCACGTTTCTTAGAAATTATTCCTCCATACCCCCGCCGGACACATTCAGTTATCCTAATTGAAAGCCACTCACATATTTCCCTATATCTTCGTTACATATATATTCATGAGATGTATAATTATGTACTGGCATATTAATATTAATGCTATTAAATATAGAATAAATGTTGTTACGTGCTTAATAGAATATTCATCTTATTAACTTTGATATACTATTGAATATGTATTAATGGACATAATAGAACTATAATATATTTAAATATAGGAAATAGATTGTAGTTTAATGATATATTATATATAATGTTGATATCCATTGAATACTGATTAATGGCACATTAATAGAACTTTAATCTATTCTAATATATAGGAAATAGAGGGTATATAATAGAATAGTTATATAAGCTTTTGATATCATTGAATATCGAGTATTAATGAGATATAATAGAACTATTAATACTCTTTAATAATATCTTCAGCTTACTAGTCTTTGGTGAACTTATTATACGAATTGATAATTACCTTTTGATTCATTGATAGTAATTAATGAATTACTAGCATCCCTCTCCTTATATCTGGATGTCTGTGTCTATTCCATAAGTAGAATATACTTATAACTTGTATGAATCATTGAATTATGGTATGCACGATGAAATGCAATTCGTAAGTAGAACTATTATACATTTAATATATAGGAATAATGTGTATATTTAATAGAATATTTTATAATGTTTTTGGAATCATTGAAATGATGTTTTAATGGAATTATTAATGATATCCCTGATTAATACTATTAATATATTAGTGATACGTGTCGTGATATTAATAGAATATTATATACTTTGATCTATCATGTGAATTAATGTAATGGGAATTTATAGAAACGATTCTTATATCTGAATATATAGGAAGTGTTTTATGTAATGAATTCTTAATATGAAAATACGTGTATATTAATAGTGAGACAATGAAATATATAGGAATATTTCATGTGAATGGGATATTATCGAACTATTATACAATGAATATATGGATATTTATGTGAATGGCTATTATCGACTTATACGAATATTTATATAGGAATATTTAGTGATGGTATTAATAGAACTATTTGTCTATAAATGTATATAATAGAAAATTAATAGAAAGGTTTTCCCCGTTTATTATTTTTATTTTCTCCTTCAGGGAAAGAAATCACAATTTTCTATCTTTTTCCTTTCATTTCCTGGATTATTTTCTTTACGCTTTTTTTATAGATTTCTCGCTTATATTTCCTTTATCTCAGTCTATATTAATAAAGAATCCATATTAATTCATCTCTTCCCACTCCATCACTTTTTATGTAACATTAAATGATTAATATTTTTAATACTTCTCGTGTACCTAATAAATTCCTAGGTAGAGGTAGTCAGCCCTCTTTGCATTTCCCTGCCTGAGACTAACCCCCCTACCTCTCCTCTGCCCACTGACCAGGCGCATGTTCCTTTCTTGAGCTCAAATCTCAGGACTGGACCCCACAGCCCATTACAATATATTGTTGATGTGATCCTGGCTGATCCAATCACTGGGGTTCCAAGGAGGGAAGGGGTACATTGTGGCAAGCAGACACCACGTACAAGGCAAGTCCAATTAACACATTTCCTTTTCATGCTAAAGTGAGAAACATAATTAAAGCCCTTTGTGATGGGAATAAAGAAGATATTTTATGAGCAGATGATGGGGGGATGGAATTACAGGAGAACTGCACAGGGATTGAATGAAATGTTTATTATCAGTGTAATATTGTGTCTGGTCTCCTGTAACAGGCAATAGGGTTATATTGCACCCTGACTCTCCAAACACTGGAGCCCATTGGATGAGACAGGAAATCTCTTTTGGAAAAATTGAAACTGACAACAACAAGGGGGCATCCAATAACAATGGGCAGGTCAGTAAAAGTGAGCACAGTCCCAGGGATCAGGCAGTTACCCCCCTGAGATAATTGTATGGTCCATGGTTCTCCTATAGCCTACAGAATGTATAAGATGATCAGCATGGGATATATTTATACCATGTGTCATGATGCCATCTGCAGAAGCAACAAACCAGGCAATACATGAATGTCAATGTTTAGCATCTATATCAGAGGCTTCTTTGCCTTAACTGAACGCCTTTCTGTCCCTTTAACGGTTCATTACTGGATCAGGCTCACTCTGATTGTGGTATTTTTAGTCCCAGGTTGCATCTACCCACCTTTCCTCTCCCCCATTATCTGTTTATGATCCTCATTGTAGGTTTAACCTCTGGATAACTTAATTAAAAGCAGCCTGGAGGTAATTAATGCAGTTCATTCTCACCCTGCTCTTTCTTTGCCAGATGGTCGTGTTACAGTCTCTACACAAGTACCAGCCCAGGTTACATGGTGGAGGTGAATGAAGATGGCACCAGAAGTAACCAGCCAGCCTGGCAGAGTCCAGACATTTACCTTCCAGAGACCCAGTTTATTGCTGTCACTGCCTATCAGAACACAGATGTAAAGATCCACATTGATTCCGTGTCCAGCTGACAGGTCTAGTCACTAGGGGTTAATTAAGTAAAATAATGTATACCAGTAATAGAACATTGTATCAGATTGCTATGGTGTAAATGGGTTTACCCCTTTTAATGATCCCCCACTTTTTATAAAATGGATTAAGACATGGTATGTAGCTCAATGGGAAACTGAGTGGTTAATGTCCATGTATTAAATTACACTAAGTATGATTGTTCATGATGTTATATCACTCATTAGTTACATGACTTTTTATAATATTTACTGTTATGACGTTTATAAATGATCAAAGTTAACATGTCTTTATATAAATATTACTGTTACATGAACGTTATATAAATATTAAAGTTACATGACTTTATATAAATCTTCGGTTACATGACTTTATAAATATTAAAGTTACATGACTTTATATAATATTACTGTTACATGACGTTATATAAATTATTAAAGTTTCATGACTTATGACTTTATATAAATATTACTGTTAACATGACGTGTTCTATAATATTTAAAGTTACATGACTTTATATAAATATTACTGTTACATGACGTTATATAAATATTAAAGTTTCATGACTTTATGACTTTATATAAATATTACTGTTACATGACGTTATATAAATATTAAAGTTTCATGACTTTATGACTTTAAAAATTACTGTTACTGACTATATAAATACTTTAAAGTTGACATGACTTTATTATAATATTACTGTTACATGACGTTATAATAAATATTAAAGTTACAGCTTATATATAATATTACTGTTACATGACTTATATAAATATTACTGTTACATGACTTTATATACATATCTACATGTTACATGACGTTATATAAATTATACAGTACATGATGTTATATAAATATTACTGTTACATGACGTTATATAAGTATTACTACTACATGACTTTATATAAATATTACAGTTACAGGCCTTTATATAAATATAACTGTTATATGACGTTATATAAATATTACTGTTACACGACTTATATAAATAGCTACAGTTACATGACTTTATAATAATATTACAGTTACATGAAGTTATATAAATAATACTGTTTACATGACGTTATATATATACTTTACATGACTAAACAATACTATAATTACAGTTACATGACGTTATATAAATATTACAGTTACAGAAGATATATAACTATCCACTGTTACATGACCGTTATATTCTGAAAGTTCTAAATATTACTAGACTTCGGTTTACTATCCAGTATATTACGTTCAGATATTAGATCCATAACGTACATGTCGACTCGTTATATCAATATTAGTCATGACTTTATCTATCCCCCACTTACTTTACTTATTACCATAAGTTCTAGTTACATGACGTTTCTAAACATCGTCCGTTACGTTACTAACACCTGATTATTCGTATTATATATTACTATATAACAGTACTGGAGTGTTGAGTAAATACCAATGATTACATAAATATTCCCCAAATATTACTATACATGGACGTTATAGTCTATAAATATATACAGTTAATGACAAACGTTAATAAATAATATAACATGACGTTAGATACCATGAAAATTTATTACTGTATTAAAGATCTCTATCTATATACCGACTATATGGATCTACATATTCCTATATAAATTATACTGACATTTACATGTATAGTTTAACTGATTTATAATTTACATGTATCTTTATGAATTTACTTATATCATACATATTTATAATATCATATTTATTAATATAATATTAACTTTAAAGTGTCTGTTAACAACACTTTACACGACACAACAACAATAATAATTAATATAATAATACTTATTACACTGTGTTTTGATCTGATTCCTGTTTGTATTCTTTACTAATAAAAAATCTTATAATTACTATTTCACATTATTATAGTCACATCTAGCTATCATTATCTTCATATCATATTACTTATCTGATCTCTGTCATTCATCTTACTATCTAATATCTATTATCTATCTGTCTGTACTGTCTGTCTGTCTGTCTGTCTGTCTGTTCTGTGTGTCTGTCTTGTGTCGTATGTCTTCTGTACTATCCATTACATATATATTACTATCTAATTTTTTTTGTCCTATCTATCTATTCTATCATCTATCATCATCTATCTATCATGTACCTGTATCTATTTCTATCTATCTATCTAATCTATCTATCATTATCTATCATCTGTATCTATCTATCTTATCTATCTATCTATATAGATTGATATCTATCTATATATCTATCTATCTATCATCTCTATCTTATCTATCTATCTATCTTATCTATGTACCTGTCATATATTATCTATCATCATCTATCTACGATCTATCTATTATTATCATATCTAGCTATCTATCTTTGATCTATAGAATATTATCTATCTAATCTATCATTATCTACAATCTATAGATCGAATCTTTCTGTCTGTCTTTGTCTGTCTGTATGTATGTCTGTCTGTTAATCTATCCATATATATGTTATATATATCGATACTATCTATCTAGCTATCAGTCATATATAATTTCTGATCTATCTATCTATCTCTAATCTAGCTATTCTATCTAGCTATAAGTATATCAATCAGCTTATGCTATCATCGTATTCTTCTATCGACATCTATCTATCTAATCATCATCGATCTAATTATCTATCGACTCTACTTATCATATACTATATCTATCTATCTATTTTCTATCTATGCATGTATGCTAGTCTAATTATCTATCATATATCTATCTAATCATCTATCGATCTATCTATCTATTATCTATCTATCTATCTTCTATCTATCTAATTCTATCTAATAGGCATCTTGATCCTATCGATCAATTCTATCTATCTTATCTATATCTATTATCTATTTTCTATCTGATTATATCTATCGACCGATGGCGTGATCTATCGTATCTATCTACTCTTTATCTATTTCTATCTATCTATCGATCTATCTATTGTTGTCTGTCATTATCATCTATATATATCACTGTCTAATCTTCTATCGTTTTATTTAATACACATATAATCATCTATCTATCTATCGTATCTATCTATTATGTCTATAAGATATATTAGAGATACTGGATATATAATATCCATATATTATTATAAGATATACACATTGTGTCAATGGGATGATAATGTTAATATTGTTTTAATAAAATATAATGAACATAGGTTTTGTTATATTTTATTGGTATTTACATTTATTCATTCTCATGTAAAGACAATCTATTGAGTGTGACATCCTGGGATTGTCATTGTATATTTCATTCCCGCAGTCACACAGCTAGATCGACCACAATCCATTGCAAAGGATTCGAGACATTATGACACGTGATGTGACAAGGATTTTTATATTCAGAACAGGAGAAGGGCGGGAGTGATACTGACACCATCGTTGTCGGGTGTGTGGTGGTAATGATATACTATATAATAACATAAGATCTTTATAATTGAAATAGTGTAAACATATAAGGATTTGAGATCACTAAAATTTACTATGTATTATTAGTGTAATTTTTTGTGGGTTATTGTAATGAAATATTATATATACACATATTGGGGTTTTATTTAATTGAAATACTATATATAACATATGGGTTATGTAATGAAATACTATATATACACATATTGGGGTTATTGTAATGAAACATTATATATACACATATTGGGGTATTGTAATGAAATACTATATATACACATATTGGGGTTATTTAATGAAATACTATATATACACATATTGGGGTTATTGTAATGAAACATTATATATACACATATTGGGGTTATTGTAATGAAACATTATATATACACATATTGGGGTTATTGTAAATGGATAATACTATATATACACATATTGGGGTTTTATGTAAGACATACTATATAACACATATTGTGGTTATTGTATGAAACACTATATTACAATATTGGGGTTTGTAATGAAACACTAATTACACATATTGGGGTTATTGTAATGAAATCTATCTATACACATATTGTGGTTATTGTAATGAACATTATATATACACATATTGGGGTTATTGTAATGAATATATATATACACATATTGTGGTTATTGTAATGAAACACTATATATTACACATATTGGGGTTATTGTAATGAAAACACTATATATACACATATGGGGTTATTGTATGATACTATCTATATACACATATGGGGTTATTGTAATGAAATATATATATACACATATGTGGTTATTGTAATGAACATTATATATACACATATTGGGGTTATTGTAATGTCATAATACTGATATATACACATATGGGGTTATGTAATTGAACACACTACTATAGTACACATATTGGGGTTATTGTAATGAAATACTATATATACACATATTGTGGTTATTGTAATGAAACATTATATATACACTATTGTGGTTTGTATGAATACATATATACAATAGTGGGGTTATTGTAATAACATATATACACATATTGGGGTTATTGTAATGAAATACTATATATACACATATTGGGGGTTATGTAAGAAACATTATATATACACATATTGGGTTATTGTAATGAAATACTATATATACACATATGGGGTTTGTAATGAAATACTATATATACACATATTGGGGTTATTGTAATGAATACTATATATACACATATGGGGTGGGTATTGAATGAAATACATATATACACATATTGGTATTGTAATGAAATATATTATACAATATTGGGGGGTTATTTTAATGAAACATACTATATATACACATATGGGGGTTATTGTAATATGAAACATTTAATTACACATATTGGGGTTATTGTAATGAAACTATTATATATACACTATTGTGGTTTGTATGAAATACTATATATACACATTTGGGGTGGGTATTGTTGTAATGAAAACAGTATATATACACATATTGGGGTTTGTAATGAAATACTATATATACACATATTGGGGTTATTGTAATGAAACATTATATATACACATATGGGGTTATTGTAATGAAATACTATATATACACATATTGGGGTTATGTGAATGAAAACATTATATATACACATATGTGGGTTGTAATGAAATACTATATACATATTGGGTTATTGTAATGAAACATATAATACACATATTGGGGTTATTGTAATGAAATACTATATATCACATATGGGGTTATTGTAATGGAAACACAATTATATACAACTATTGGGGTTTTGTTTTTGAAACACTATATTACACATATTGGGTTATTGTAATGAAATACTATATATCACATATTGGGGATTATTTAATGAAATACTTATATATACACATATTGGGGTTATTTAATGAAATACATATATACACATATTGGGGTTATTGTAATGAAATATATAATAAAATATGTGATATTTAATGAAATACTATATATACACATATTGGGTTATTGTAATGAAATACTATATTACACATATTGGGTTATTGTAATGAAAATACTAAGATACACATATTGGGATTATTTAAGAAAATACTATATATACACATATGGGGTTATTGTAAGGAAATACATATATACACATATGGGGTTATTGTAATGAAATACTATATATACACATATGGGATTATTAATAGAAATACATATATACACATATTGGTTTATTTAATGAAAACATATATACACATATGGGGTTATTGTAATGAAATATTATATATACACATATTGGGTATATTTAATGAAATACTAAATACACATTTGGGGTTTATTGTATGAAATATACACATATTGGGGTTATTGTAATGAAAATATTATATACAATATTGGGATTATTTAATGAAATACTATATATACACATTTGGGGTTATTGTAATGAAATATTATATATACACATATTGGGATTATTTAATGAAATACTATATATACACATTTTGGGGTTATTGTAATGAAATATACACATATTGGGGTTATTGTAATGAAATATTATATATACACATATTGGGGTTATTGTAATGAAATACTATATATACACATATTGGGGTTATTGTAATGAAATATTATATATACACATATTGGGGTTATTGCAATGAATACTATCTATACACATATTGGGGTTATTGTAATGAAATACTATATATATACATATTGTGATTATTTAATGAAATACTATATATACACATATGGGGTTATTTAATTAAATATTATATATACACATATTGGGGTTATTGTAATGAAATATTATATATACACACATTGGGGTTATTGTAACGAAATACTATATATACACATATTGGGGTTATTGTAATGAAACACTATATATAAACATATTGGGGTTATTGTAATGAAACACTATATATAAACATTGTGATTATTTAATGAAATACTATATATACATATTGGATTATGTAATGAACATATAATAACATATTGTGATTATTTAATGAAACTATATATACACATATTGGGGTATTGTAATGAAATACTATATATCACATATGGGGTTATTTAATGAAAATACTATAAACCATATTGGGGTTATTTAATGAAATACTATATATACACATATTGTGGTTATTTAATGGAATATTATATATATACACATATTGGGGTCATTTAATGAAATACTATATATACACATATTGGGGTCATTTAATGAAATACTATATATACACATATTGGGTAATTTAATATAAATACTATATATACACATATTGGGGTTATTTTTAATGAAATACTATATAACACATATTGGGGTATTTAATGAAAACTATATATACACATATTGGGGTCATTTAATGAAATACTATATATACACATATTGGGGTTATTTTAATGAATTATTAATATATACACATATTGGGGTAAGGTAATTAAATGAAATACTATATTGTACAAATATTATTTTGGGGTAATTTAATAAAATACTATAAACATATTGGGGTTATTTAATACATACTATATACACACATATGGATTATTTAATGAAAAACTAATATACACATATTGGGTGTATTAATGAAATCTATATATACACATATTGGGGTTATTTAAGAAAATATATAACACATATTGGGGTTATTAATGAAATACTAATATTATACACATATTGGGGTTATGTTAATGAAAACATATATATACAACATATGGGGTTATTTAATGAAACATTATATATACACATATGTGGGTTATTTGGAATGAAACATTTATATACACATATTGGGGTATTAAATGAAACACTACATATACACATATTGGGGGTTTTATTAATGAAATACTATAATATACACATATTGGGGTTATTTAATGAATATATATATACACACTATGGGGGGTATTTTAATGAAATACTATATATACACATATTGGGGTCATTTAATGAAATACTATATGTACACATATTGGGGTAATTTAATAAAATACTATATATACACATATTGGGGTTATTTAATGAAATACTATATATACACATAT
The DNA here is from genome assembly GCA_019447015.1 of Hymenochirus boettgeri. NCBI lineage: Eukaryota > Metazoa > Chordata > Amphibia > Anura > Pipidae > Hymenochirus > Hymenochirus boettgeri. The sequence goes on from CM033477.1 coordinate 134,438,041, forward strand.
TGTGATTATTTAATGAAATACTATATATACACATATTGGGGTTATTTAATGAAATGCTATATATACACATATTGGGGTTATTTAATGAAATACTATATATACACATATTGGTGGTTATTAAGGAATACTAATTACAATATATGGTGGATTAATGAAACATTATATACACATATTGGGGGTTATTTAATGAAACATTATATATACACATATGGGGTTATTTAATGAAACATTTATATATACACATATTGGGTTATTTAAATGAAACACTACATAACACATATTGGGGTATTAATATGAAATACTATTATAACATAATTGGGTTATTTAATGAAATATTATAATACACATATTGGGGTTATTGTAATGAAATACTACATATACACTATGGGGTATTAATGTACTACTAACATATTGGGGTATTTAATGAAAATTAATTACACATATTGGGGTTATTTAATGAAATACTAGTATATACACATTGGTTGTTTAATTTGTAATTATATACTATATATAAACACAGAGTGTTATTTATTGAACAGTGGTAAACACAATAAAGGTTATTTTAAATGAGCCCAGTTGTAGAAAGCTTTACTATATCTTATATATGTGTCAGTGTAATTAAAAGCCTTTAACAAGTAAACAGAATTGTGTGTGTCTGTATAAGTGTGTAGTCTCACCTTGTGTGTATGGATCATTCTGTCGGAGTTAATTTTTTGCCAGTGGTCATTTCCAGTTCTTTTTTGTAATGTCCTTGAACAATGTAATTAGTGCGTGTGTAGTGTAACAGTGTTGTGTATGTGTGTAACAGTGTGAGCTGTTGTAATGTGTGTACTGTGTAAATCTGGCTGTGTACTGTTGTAAACAGTGGTGATGTGTACTGTGTTAACAGTGTGCTGGTATGTGTATGTGTAACAGTGTTGAGCTGTTGTTACTGTGTGATGTTGTAACAGTCTGTGCTGTGTTACTGTGTAACAGTGGTGTGCTGTGTACTGTTTAACAGTGGTGCTGTGTTACTGGGTAACAGTGTGAGCTGTGTAATGTGGGGTACTTTGAAACAGTGTGTGAGCTGTGTACTGTGTGTATTTGTAACAGTGTGAGCTGTGTACGTGTGTTACTGTGTAAACATTGTGTGCGGTAGTGTAACAGTGGGCTGTTTGTTACTGGGTAACAGTGTTGCTGGTTACTGTTGTAACAGTGTGAGCTGTGTACTGTGCAACAGTGTGAGCTGTGTAGTGTAACAGTGTGAGCGTGTTACTGTGTGTACTTTGAACAGTGTGAGCTGTTGTACTGTGTGTACTTTGTAACAGTGTGTGCTGTGTACTGTGTAACACTGTGTGCTGTCTGTACTGTTTAACAGCGTGTGCTGTGTATGTGTAACAGCGTGTGATGTTGTACTCTGTGACTGTGTAACAGTGTGTGTTTGTACTGTGTAACAGTGTGTGCTTGGTGTACTGTGTGTTTCTGTGTGAACAGGTGTCTGTGTACTGTGTAACAGCGTGTGCTGTGTACTGTGTACAGTGTAACAGTGTGTGCTGTGAACTGTGTACTGTGAAGTGTGTGCGTGTACTGTTACTGTGTAACAGTGTGTGCTCTCTAGTGTGTATTACTGTGAATGTGGTGTGTGTACTTTGTAACAGCGTGTGATGTTCTCTGTGTGTACGTGTAACAGTGGTGTGCTGTTGTACTCTGTGTGTACTGTGTAACAGTGTGTGCGTGTGTACTCTGTGTACTGTGTAACAGTGTGTGTGCTTTGTACTGTGTTACTGTGTAACACGTGTGCTGTGTACTGGTAGCGTGTGATGTGACTTGTGTACTGTGTGTAACAGTTGTGGGTGTGTACGTGTACAGTGTGGTTGGTACGTGTAACAGGTGGTGATGTGTATGCTGTGTACTGTGTGTTACTGTGTAACAGTGTGTGTGGTGTACTGTGTAAAGCGTGTGCTGTGTACTGTGTACAGTGTAACAGTGTGTGCTGTGTAACTGTGTACTGTGAAGTGTGTTGTACTGGGACGTTACATGTTGTGCTCTTACTGTGTACTGGTAAGTGTGCTGGGACTTTGTAACAGCGTGTGATGTATACTCTGTGTACTGTGTAACAGTGTGTGCTGTGTACTCTGTGTACTGTGTAACAGTGTGTGCTGTGTACTGTGCATACTGTGTAACAATGTGTGTGTGTACTGTGTGTACTGTGTAACAGTGTGGGCTGTGTTCTGTGAACAGTGTGTGTGTGTACTGTGTGTACTGTGTAACAGTGTGGACTGTGTTTCTTGTTGTAACGTCTGTGCTTGTGACTGTTACAGTGTGTACTGTGTAACAGTGTTGCTGTGTACTGTGTGTACTGTGTAACAGTGTGTGATGTGTACTGTGTGTACTGTGTAACAGTGTGGGCTGTGTCTGTGTAACAGTCGGGCGTTTGTACTGGTAACAGTTGTGGGCTGTGTACTGTGTGAACAGTGTGTGCGTTGTACTGTGTAACAGTGGTGTGCTGTGTACTGTGTAACAGTGTGTGCTGTGTACTGTGTAACAGTGTGTGCTGTGTACTGTGTAACAGTGTGTGATGTGTACTGTGTGTACTGTGTTGTAACAGTGTGGGCTGTGTTCTGTGTACAGTCTGTGCTGTGGCACTGTGAACAGTGTTGCTGTGTACTGTGTAACAGGGTTGCTGTGTACTGTGAACAGTGTGTGCTGTGTACTGTGTAACAGTGTGAGTGTGTACTGTGTGTTCTTTGAACAGTGTGAGTGTGTACTGGTGTATTTGTACAGTGTGAGCTGTGTACTGTGTGGACTGTGGTAACAGTGTGTGCTGTGTACTGTGTAACAGTGTGTGCTGTGTACTGTGTAACAGTGTGTGCTGTGTACTGTGTAACAGTGTGTGAGCTGTGTACTGTGAACAGTGTGAGTGGTTTGGACAGTGTGAGCTGTGTAACAGTGTGTTTACTGTTGTAACAGTGTGAGCGTTGTACTGTGTGTACTTTGTAACAGTGTGAGCTGTGTACTGTGTGTACTGTGTAACAGTGTGTGCTGTGTACGTGTGTACTGGTAACAGTGTGTGCTGTGTACTGTGTAACATGTGTGCTGTCTGTACTGTGTAACAGCGTGTGCTGTGTACTGTGTAACAGCGTGTGAGTGTACTCTGGTACTGGTTGTAACAGTGTGTGCTTTGTACTGTGTAACAGTGTGCTGTGTACTGTGTGTTCGTGTAACAGTGTGTGCTGTGTATGTTGTAACAGGTGTGATGTGTACTGTGTACAGTGTAACAATGTGTGCGTGTGTAACTGTGTACTGTGAGTGTGTGCGGTTGTACTGTGTTGTACTGTGTAACAGGGTGTGCTCTCTACTTGTGTACTGTGTAACTGTGTGCTGTGTACTTTGTAACAGCTGGTGATGGTACTCTGTGTACTGTGTAACAGTGTGTGTGCTGTGTACTCTGTTACTGTGTATTTACAGTATGTGCTGTGTACTGTGCATACTGTGTAACAGTGTGTGATGTGTACTGTGTTACTGTGTAACAGTGTGGCTGTGTCTGTGTAACAGGTGGTGATGTGTTACTGTGTGTACTGTGTAACAGTGTGGACTGTGTTGTGTTGTGTAACAGTCTGTGCTGTGTACTGTGTAACAGTGTGTACTGTGTAACAGTGTGTGCTGTGTGTACTGTGTGTACTGTGTAACAGTGTGTGATGTGTACTGTGTGTACTGTGTAACAGTGGGGGCTGTGTTCTGTGAACCGTCGTGCTGTGTACTGTGTAACAGTGTGGGCTGTGTATGTGTAACAGTGTGTGCTGTGTTACTGTGTAACAGGTGTGCTGTGTACTGTGTAACAGTGTGTGCGGTGTTACTGTGTAACAGTTGTGGTTGTGTGTATGTGTAACAGTGTGTGATGTGTACTGTGTGTACTGTGTAACAGTGTGGGCTGTGTTCTGGTAACAGTCTGTGCTGTGTACTGTGTAACATCTGTGTACGTGTGTAACAGTGTTGTGCTGTGGTACTGTGTAACAGTGTGTGCTGTGTACTGTGTGTACTGTGTAACAGTGTGTGATGTGTACTGTGTGTACTGTGTAACAGTGTGGGCTGTGTTCTGTGTAACAGTCTGTGCTGTGTACTGTGTAACAGTGTGGGCTGTGTTCTGTGTAAACGGGTTGCTTTGTACTGTGTTTACTGTGTAAAAGTGTGTGCTGTGTACTGTGTAACGTGTTTGTTGTTTAAACAGTGGGGCTGTGTACTGTGTAACTGGTGAGGTAGGCTGGGGGCTTTATGGGACCAACACCACACATAACGTACTCCATACAATCCTTTTACATACAGTATTGTGATGCTAAAATAAATGTATTGCTAAATTCTATAAATCATGTTGACCCATTGTGGGTCATATTGGTTCTATAATTAGCTGTTCTGTATGTAGGGTAGGAAGGGAATGGGTTTTAATATAGTGCCAGTGCAAGTTGAATATCTGTGTGTAGTTATGGATAGTGTGAGTAATTGTGCATTGTGTACAGTATTGTGGATTATTCTGTGTAGTTCTAGGCAGTGTAGTAATTGTGTATCTGAAATATTCTGTGTGTAGTTATAGGCAGTTGTATTAGTTATGTATGCGGATTATTCTGTGTGTAGTTATAGGCAGTGTATTAATTATGTTGTTGATTATTCTGTGTGTAGTTATAGGCAGTGTATATAGTTATGTAGTGGATTATTCTGTGTGTAGTTATAGGCAGTGTATTAATTTTGTATGTGATTATTCTGTGTTGTAGTTATAGGCAGTGTATTAGTTATGTATGTGGGTTATTCGTGGGTGTTATAGGCAGTGTATTAGTTATGGTGGGTTATTCTGTGTGTGTAGTTATAGGAAGTGTATTAGTTAGTATGTGGATTATTCTGTGTTTAGTTATAGGAGTGTATTAATTATGTATGTGGATTATTCGTTGTGTAGTTATAGGCAGTATATTAGTTATGATGTGGATTATTCTGGTGTAGTTATGGCAGTGTATTAATATGTATGTGGAATTCTGTGTGTAGTTATAGGCAGGTATTAGTTATGTAATGTGGATTATTCTGTGTTGTAGTTATAGGCAGGGGTATTAGTTATGTATGTGGATTATTCTGTGTGTAGTTATAGGCAGTGTATTAATTGTGTATTGTGTATCTGAAATATTCTGTGTGTAGTTATAGGCAGTGTATTAGTTATGTATGTGGATTATTCTGTGTGTAGTTATAGGCAGTGTATTAATTATGTATGTTGATTATTCTGTGTGTAGTTATAGGCAGTGTATTAGTTATGTATGTGGATTATTCTGTGTGTAGTTATAGGAAGTGTATTAGTTATGTATGTGGATTATTCTGTGTGTAGTTATAGGCAGTGATTAAGTATGTATGTTGATTATTCTGTGTGTAGTTATGGGCAGTGTAATAGTTATGTATGGGATTCTGTGTGTAGTTATGGGCAGTGTTGTAATTGTGTATGTGGATTATCTGTGTGTAATTCTCGGTAGTGTAGTATTTTATTCTGTGTAGTTCTGGGCAGTGTAGTAAGTGGTATGTGGATATACTGTGTGTGGTTCTAGGAAGTGTGGTAATTGTGTATGTGGATTATTCTGTGTAGTTATAGGCAGTGTATAGTAAGTGTGTATGTGGATTATTCAGTGTGAGTTAGGGCAATGTAGTTAATTGGGTATGTGGATTATTCTGTGTGTAGTTGTAGGTAGTGTAGTTATTATTCTGTGGTAGTTCTGGGCAGTGTAAGTAATTAGTATGTGGATTATTCTGTGTAGTTAGAGTCATTGTAGTAATTGTGTATGTGGATTATTTATAGAATAACGTATATCTATATAGCAGTGTTTATCTATAAAATAGTGTATATCTATATAACAGTGTTTATCTAATAAGGGTATATTATATAACAGTGTCTATCTTTATAATAGTGTATATCCATTAACAGGTTTATCTATATAATAGTTGTATATCCATTTAACAGTTTTATCTAAATAGGATATATAACAGAGTTATCTTTATAATAATGTATACTATATAACAGTGTTTATCTATAAATAGTGTATATCTATATAACAGTGTTTATCTATATAATAGTGTATATCTATATAATAGTGTTATCTATATAATAGTGGATATCTATTAAACAGTGTTTATCTATAATAGTGTATAAACAGTTTTTGTATCTATATAACATAAATAGGACAAATTTTATCTTATAAAGTGTATATCTATATATAAACAGTGTTTATCTATATAATAGTTATAGCCATAAACAGTGTTTATCTATAAATAGTGTATACATATATAACAGGGTTATCTTTATAATATGTTGATATTATATAACAGGGTTTATCTATATAATAGTGTATATCTATATAACAGTGTTTATCTATATAATAGTGTATAGCCATATAACAGTGTTTATCTATATAATAGTGTATACATATATAACATGGTTTATCTATATAATAGTGTATATCTATATAACAGTGCTTATCTATTTAATAGTGTATATCTATATAACAGTGTTTATCTATATAAAAATGTATAGCTATATAACAGTGTTTATATAATAGTGTATATCCATAAAACAGTGTTTATTTATATAATGGTTTATATCTATATAACAGTGTTTATCTATATAATAGTGTATATCTATATAACAGTGTTGATATAAAGGTGTATATCTATGTAACAGGGTTTGTCTATATAATAGTGTATAGCTATATAACAGTGTTTATCTATATAATAGTGTATAGCTATATAACAGGGTTTATCTAAATAATAGTTATTATCTATATAACAGTGTTTATCTATATAACAGGTATATCTTATACAGTGTTATCTAATAACAGTGTATATCTATATAACAGTGTTTATATACCAGTGTTTATCTATATAATAGTGTATATCTATATAACAGTGTTTATATAATAATAGTGTTTATCTATATAACAGTGTTTATCTATATAACAGTGTATATCCAGATAACGTGTTTTTAAACAGTTTTGCTATATATCATGTTATTAAACAGATTTATCTATATAACAGGTTTATCTAATAACAATGTATCATAATAACAGTGTATATTATATAACAGTGTTGTTTATCTATACTATATAACAGTGTTTATATAATAGTGTATATCCATATAACAGTGTTATCTATATAATAGTGTATATCTATATAACAGTTTTTATCTATATAATAGTGTTTATCTATATAACAGTGTATATCTATATAACAGTGTTTATCTATATAACAGTGTATATCCATATAACAGTGTTTATCTATATAATAGTGTATATCCGTATAACAGTGTTTATCTATATAATAGTGTATATCTATATAACAGTGTTTATCTATATAATAGTGTATATCCTTATAACAGTGTTTATCTTTATAATAGTGTATATCCACATAATAGTGTTTATCTATATAACAGTGTATATCTATATAACAGTGTTTATCTATATAACAGTGTTACTATAAATAGTATATATCTATTATACAGTGTTTATCTATATATAGTGTATATCTATATAACAGTGTTATCTATATAACAGTTTATCTATTATAACAGTGTATATATGTATAATAGTGTTATACTTATAACAGTGTTTATCTATATAACAGTGGATATCATATAACAGTGTTTATCTATATAATTGTATATCTAATATAACAGGTTTATCTATATAACAGTGTATATCTATATAACAGTATATATCTATATAACAGTGTATATCTATATAACAGTGTTTATCTATATAATAGTGTATATCCTTATAACAGTGTTTATCTATATAATAGTGTATATCTATATAACAGTTGTTTATCATTATAACATGGCTATCTATATAACAGTGTTTATCTAATAATAGTGTATATCTATATAACAGTGTTTATCTTTATAATAGTGTATATCTATATAACAGTGGTTTATCTATATAACAGTTATATCTATATAACAGTGTATATCTATATAACAGTGTTATCTATATAACAGTGTTTTATCTATATAATAGTGTATATCTATATAACAGGTTTCTATATAACAGGTATATCTATATAACAGTGTTATCTATATCATGTATCTATAAGTGTATATCATTATAACAGTGTATATCTATATAACAGTTATCTATAAATAGTGTTATCTATAAACAGGTCTATCTATATAAGTGTTATCTATATAACAGTGTTTATATATGTGTATATCCATATAACAGTGTTTATCTATATAATAGTGTATATCCATATAACAGTGTTTATCTATATATAGTGTATATCCATATAACTGCATATAACAGTGTATAGCTAATGTATCTTGATACAATGTAACCAAACATTCCATGTCAATTGTAAGCGAATCCTCTGGTTGGGATGTAACAGAAAGTATTAATTCATAGATTGTGGAAATATAAAGGATCAGAGCAAGGATTGTGTTAGATACTGTTACAACCTTCCCTGCATGTCACTGAGAAGTTCCATATATACCCATCTATCTACAGCAATATGATTTATTCTATACACAATGATAACTATACATATATGTATAAGGTTACTGAATAATAAGATATATCTAGTTATTACACCATAGGAATTGATAGTAACTGAATATATATATATATTCTCTGCAGGATCATACATTATAAATATATATATATTTACATTTTATATACATGTATATTTAGCTCAGATTTTTCTTGTATGCACCCCTTCAATCAATCCTTAACTCTGCTGCCAGGCTCATTCACCTCTTTCCCACTTCTCACACGCTGCCCCCTTCTGCCAATCTCTCCACTGGCTTCCCTTACCAAAGGATCCAATTTAAACTGCTAACCTTATCCTACAAGGCTCTCTCCAATACAGCCCCCCCCCCCCCCCATACATCTCTGATCTGATAAACAGATACTACCCAGGATAACCCCGCTCTGCTAATGATCTTCTCCTCTCATCTACTCTGATCACCTCTTTCCACGCCCGTATAAAGGAATTTTTGTGCTGCCCCCTGCTCTGTGAACTCTATCTCTCTTTATGTCACTCACCATCACTTCATATTTTCAAACGCAACCTCAACAATCACCTCTTCAGGCAAGGTTACAATCTGGGCCTGGACACTTCTACCCCTCTTACTGACCCATCACAGACCCGTAGTTATAATCCACTGACAGCTTAGTTAGCTACTGATCTGCTTCCCCTTATGTCTCATCTCCATCTCCTCTAGACTGTAAGGTTACAATCTTGCCTGGGCACTTCTACCCCTCTTACGACCCACAAGACCGACTAGTTTAATCCAATGACAGCTTATGTTACAGCTACTGATCTGTTTCATCTTATGTCTCATCCCCATCTCCTCTAGACTGTAAGGTTACAATCTGGACCTGGACCCTTCTACCCCTCTTACTGACCCCACAGACCCACTAGTTATAACCCACTGACAACTTAGTTACAGCTACTGATCTGCTTCACCTTATGTCTCATCCCAATCTCCTCTAGACTGTAAGGTTACAATCTGGACCTGGACCCTTCTACCCCTCTTACTGACTATCACAGACCGCTAGTTATAATCCACTGACAGCTTAGTTACAGATACTCTGCTTCCCATTATGTCTCATCCCCATCTCCTCTAGACTGTAAGGTTACAATCTGAACCTGGACACTTTTACCCCTCTTACTGACCTATCACCGACCGACTAGTTATAATCCACTGACAGCTTAGTTACAGCTACTGATCTGCTTCCCATTATGTCTCATCCCCATCTCTCTAGACTGTAAGGTTACAATCTGGACCTGGACCCTTCTACCCTCTTACTGACCTATCACAGACCCCCTAGTTATAATCCACTGACAGCTTAGTTACAGCTACTGATCTGCTTCCCCTTATGTCTCATCCCATCTCCTCTAGACTGTAAGGTTACAATCTGGCCTGGGCACTTCTACCCCTCTTACTGACCTATCACAGACCGACTAGTTATAATCCACTGACAGCTTAGTTACAGCTACTGATCTGCTTCACCTTATGTCTCATCCCCATCTCCTCTAGATTGTAAGGTTACAATCTGGACCTGGACACTTCTACCCTCTTACGACCATATCACAGACCGACTAGTTATAATCCAATGACAGCTTAGTTACAGCTACTCTCTGCTTCCCCTTATGTCTCATCCCCATCTCTCTAGACTGTAAGGTTACAATTGGGCCTGGGCACTTCTACCCCTCTACTGACCCATCACAGACCGACTAGTTTAATCCACTGACAGCTTAGTTACAGTACTGATCTGTTTCATCTTATGTCTCATCCCCATCTCCTCTAGACTGTAAGGTTACAATCTGGACCTGGACCTTCTACCCCTCTTACTGACCCATCACAGACCCACTAGTTATAATCCACTGACAACTTAGTTACAGCTACTGATCTGCTTCACCTTATGTCTATCCCCATCCTCTAGACTGTAAGGTTCACATCTGGACCTGGACCCTCTACCCTCTTATGACCTATCACAGACCCGCTAGTTATAATCCACTGACAGCTTAGTTACAGCTCCTCATCTGCTTCCCATTATGTCTCATCCCACTCCTCTAGATGTAAGGTTACAATCTGAACCTGGACACTTCTACCCCTCTTACTGACCTATCACAGACACGACTAGTTATAATCCACTGACAGCTTAGTTACAGCTACTGATCTGCTTCCCATTATGTCTCATCCCCATCTCCTCTAGAATGTAAGGTTACAATCTGGACCTGGACCGTTCTACCCCTCTTACTGACCTATCACAGACCCCCTAGTATAAATCCACTGACAGCTTAGTTACAGCTACTGATCTGCTTCACCTTATGTCCATCCCCATCTCTCTAGACTGTAAGGTACAAATCTGGGCCTGGACACTTCACCCCTCTTACTGACCTATCACAGACCGACTAGTTATAATCCACTGACAGCTTAGTTACAGCACTGATCGCTTCACTTATGTCTCATCCCCCATCTCCTCTAGACTGTAAGGTTACAATCTGGGCTGGACACTTTTACCCTCTTACGACCTATCACAGACCCGCTAGTTATAATCCACTGACAGCTTAGTTACAGCTACTGATCTGCTTCCATTATGTCTCATCCCCATCCCCTCTAGACTGTAAGGTTACAATCTGGGCGGACCACTTCTACCCTCTTACTGACCTATCACAGACCCGCTAGTTATAATCCACTGACAGCTTAGTTACAGCTACTGATGATTGTTCCCATTATGTCTCATCCCCATCCCCTCTAGACTGTAAGGTTACAATGGGCCTGGACACTTCTACCCTCTTACGACCTATCACAGACCCGCTAGTTATAATCCACTGACAGTTAGTTACAGCTACTGATCTGCTTCCCTTATGTTCATCCCCATCTCCTCTAGACTGTAAGCTCTCGGGCAGGGCCCCCATCCTATTGTACCACAGTAATGCTGTAACTTATCACACTGAATGCTGCTGGACTAGCACTTGAATTATTTGCACTTTGTATTACTTGCACTACATTTTGTGTGTAACATGGATGTTTTCCTGTGTATTTTAATGCAACTGTAAAGCTCCACAGAAGATGTTGGCGCTATATATAAATCCACAATAATAATAATAATAATAATAATAATAATAATAATAATATAATAATAATAAATGGATCATAATGTTATGTTATATATAAAGTATGGTGTACCTGAATGTCCTATAGATAATTATATTCTTTATGTAATTTTCCATTGTATCTGCTGTAAGGTTCCCACATGTGAACAGTAAATGTTATATATGAGAATAATCCACCCTGCAGTAAATTAAGGTTCCCTGACACTGTGTTATTTTATTACAGTGTTAGGGAAATGGTTAACTCTACAATGTGTAAAGTATGTAATACATGTATAGGGATCTATATAAAGCTGTATGTGTAAAGTTGTAATGCATGTTAGGATCTATAAAAGCAGTAGGTGTAAGTTAGTGTGTATGGGATCTATATAAAGCTGTATGTGTAAAGTATGTAATGCATGTATAGGGATCTATATAAAGTGTATGTGTAAAGATGTATGCATGTATAGCGATCTATATAAAGCTGTATGTGTAAAGTTTGTAATGCATGTATAGCGATCTATATAAAGATGATGTGTAAGTAGTATGTAATGCATGTATAGGGAACTATATAAGCTGTTGTGTAAAGTATTGTAATGCATGTATAGGGATCTATATAAAGCTGTATGTGTAAAGTATGTAGCATGTATAGGGTTCTATATAAAGCTGTGATGTGTAAAGTAGTAATGCATGTATAGGGTTCTATATAAAGCTGTATGTGTAAAGTATGTAATGCATGTATAGGGATCTATATATAAGCTGTATGTGTAAAGTATGTAATGCATGTATAGGGATCTATATAAAGCTGTATGTGTAAAGTATGTAATACATGTATAGGGATCTATATAAAGCTGTATGTGTAAAGTTGTAATGCATGTATAGGGATCTATATAAAGCTGTATGTGTAAAGTATGTAATGCATGTATAGGGATCAATATAAAGCTGTATGTTTAAAGTATGTAACACATGCATGGGGATCTATATAAAGCTGTATGTAATTCATCTATAAGGATCTATATAAAGCTGTATGTAATACATGTATAAAGATCTATATAAAGCTGTATGTAATACATGTGTTATGGATCAACATAAAGCTGTATGTAATACATGTATAAGGATCAAAAATAAAGCTGTATGTAATACATGCATAGGGATCTATATAAAGCTGTATGTAATACATGTATAAGGATCTATATAAAGCTGTAAGTAATACATGCATAGGGATCTATATAAAGCTGTATGTAATACATGTATATGGATCTATAAAAAGCTGTATGTAATACCTGTATAGGGATTTATATAAAGCTGTATGTAATACATGTATAGGGATCTATATAAAGCTGTATGTAATACATGTATAAGGATCTATATAAAGCTGTATGTAATACAGTATAGGAATTTATATAAAGCTGTATGTAATACATGTATAGGGATCTAAAAAGCTGTATGTAATGCATGTTTAGGGGATCTATATAAAGCTGTATTTAAAGGGCATGTCCACCCCAAACTATAATCCCCCCACTACTGGCCCCTTGTGTAGTGTAATAAAATCCTTACCTCACATCCCAGCTCATATGGTTCTCCTGTAGTCCCCCCCCAAAGTCCCAAAAACTGCCCACCAGGAGGCTAGCAGAGTCCATATAGGACTCTGTGCCTATCTGGCCTGGGAGAAGTTTGGCATGGCGACTGCAGCCCTTTCCCCCTCCTCCCCCTCCTCCCTCCCCCTCCTTCTCCCTCCCTCTCCCTCCCGTTTTGCGATCCCTCCCCCCCTACCATAAAATCCCTTGCCCTATCATAGTATTCTTCCCCCAGCCCCAACGCTAAAAAATATTTTGAGAAGACCCCCGAACTATACTTACCTTCCCTCTCTCCCCCGGCATTCTGAGAAGCCGGCAGCCGCGTCCGTGATTGGTGCCTCTCAGCCAATCATGAATGCGGTGCTGGTCCCGCCCCCTGCTTGCAGTGTCTTGGGGATCTATATAAAGCTGTATGTAATACATGTATAAGGATCTATATAAATCTTTATGTAATACATGTATAGGGATCTATATAAAGCTGTATGTAATACATGTTTAGGGATCTATATAAAGCTGTATGTAATACATGTATAGGGATCTATATAAAGCTGTATGTAATCATGTTAGGGATCTATATAAAGCTGTATGTAATACATGTGTTAGGGATCTATATAAAGCTGCATGTAATACATGTAGGGATCTATAAAGCTGTATGTAATACATGTATAGGGATCATATAAAGCTGTATGTAATACAGTATAAGGATCTATATAAAGATGTATGTAATACATGTTATGGATCTATTAAAGCGTATGTAATACATGTTATGGGATCTATATAAAGCTGATGTAATATGTTAGGGATCATATAAAGCTGTATGTAATACATGTATAGGGATCTATATAAAGCTGTATGTAATACATTGTATAAGGAATCTATATAAAGCTGTAGTAATACATGTATAGGGATCTATATAAAGCTGTATGTAATACATGTATAGGGATCTATATAAAGCTGTATGTAATACATGTTAGGGATCTATATAAAGCTGTATGTAATACATGTATAGGGATCTATATAAAGCTGTATGTAATACATATAGGGATCTATATAAAGCTGATGTAATACATGTATAGGGATCTATATAAAGCTGTAGTAATTACAGTATAAGGATCTAATAAAATCTTAGTAATACATGATAGGGATTATATAAAGCTGTATGTAATTCATGTTAGGGATTATATAAAGCTGTAGTAATCATGTATAGGGATCTATATAAAGCTGTATGTATAACATGTTAGGGATCTATATAAAGCTGTATGTAATACAGTTTAGGGATCATATATAAAGCTGCATGTAATACATGTATAGGGATCATATAAAGCTGTATGAATACATGTTAGGGATCTATATAAGCTGTATGTAATACATGTATAAGGATCTATATAAAGAGTTGTATGTTATAACATGTATAGGGATCTTATATAAAGCTGTATGTATATACATGTTTAGGGATTCTGGATCTTATATAAGCTTCTGATGTAATACATTATAGGGATCTATATAAAGCTGTATGTAAACATGTATAGGGATCTATATAAAGCTGTATGTAATACAGTATAAGGATCTATATAAAGCTTGTTATATGTAATACATTTTTTTTGTATAGGGATCTATATAAGCTGTGTGTATACATGTATAGGGATCTATATAAAGCTGTATGTAATACATGTATAGGGATCTATATAAAGCTGTATGTAATACATGTATATAGGGATCTATATAAAGGGTGTATGTAATACATGTATAGGGATCTATATAAAGCTGTATGTAATACTTGTATAGGGATCTATATAAAGCTGTATGTAATACATGTATAGAGATCTTATAGAGATTTATATAAAGCTGTATGTAATACATGTTTAGGGATCTATATTAAAGCTACCCACCACAATAATACCTCTATGTGATACATATAAATTATATTAATAAATGAAGGGCAGTGTGTGTGTGTGTGTATGTATAATTTTATTTATAAAGCGCCACTTGGGTACAAAGAGCTGTATATTATAAAATACAGAGTATACAAACAACTGTGTTATTTCTGTTCCCTACAATGACACATTTTATAACAGCAACCCGCCCTGTAAGTGTGTCATACTGTGTGTATAGAGAACACACTGTATTATTGTTACTATTGTTAACAATAATATTACTACACCAAACACAAGATCCCCGCACCTAGCACAACATCACCACACCTAGCACAACATCACCACACTGAACACATCACCACACCTTGCACAACATCACCACAATGAATACATCACCATACCAAACACAATATGACCACACCGAACACAACACCACTACACTGAACACAACTTCACCATACCAAACACTGCATCATCATACCGAACACAACATCACCATACTGAACACTACATCATCATACTGAACACAACATCACCACACCAAACACAACATGACTACACTGAACACAACATTACCACACCTAACACAACATAACCACACATAATGCAACAAACACGTCACATCTAACATATCACAACACCAAAAACAACATCACCAAGCCTTCCAGAACATCACCACACCTAACACAACATGACCACAACTAACACAACATAACCGCACCAAATGCCCCACCACCACACTGGACACATCATAACACCTAACACAGCATCACCACACCTAACATAACATCGCTATACCCAACACCACACACAATATTACCACACCAGGCACATCACAACACCAAATACAACATCAACATGCCTAACTTAACATGACCACACCTAACACAACATCAACACACCAAACACATTACCACACTGGACACATCAGAAATCCTAACAGAACATCACCGCGCCTAACGCAACATGACCACGCCTAATACAAAATGAGTGCACCTAACACAACAAGACCAGATCTTATACAACATGACAACACCTCACACAACATGACCACCCCCAACACAGATCACAACACACATCCACACACCTAACGCAACATGACCACGCCTAGCACATTACAACACCCAACACAACATCAACATGCCTAACTTATTATGACCACACTCACACACCTAACTCAACACCAACATACCAAACACATCACCACACCTAACACATCACAACATCACTACACATAACATCACCACACCTAACGCAACATGACTACACCAAACACAACATCACCACTCAGGACACAACATATTACACATCACAACACCTAACACAACATTACCCCACCTAACACAACATTACTACACCTAACAAAACAAGACCACATCTTACACAACATGACCACGTCTAACTCAACATGACCATGTCTAATGCAACATGAGCAAGCCTAACGCAGCATGGCCACACCTAACGCAACATCATGGACAAATCACAACACCTAACAGTGTGTAGGGGGTAATAAACTACTGTATATTATGTTTATTATATCACAGGGTCAGTGTTATAACTCTGTATAGAAGAAAATAGGGCTGTCCACTAGTTGTTTTAAGGGTTAATCAGATGCATTATATTACACGCAACATTTCTACACTCAGGTCTTTGCCAATTGTAACACTGTGTGTCAAAACCACATGTGTACTGTATCTGCACTAATAAAGAAGGATTACCCCTTAAAAACAACTGAAGGAGTGGACAGCCCTATTTTCTTCTATATCGAGATTATATGTTTGGCGGAGAGGTGGCCAGATGGATGGGACTGGACGTCTAGTAGGTACCCACCGGGTACCTGGAATTACATCAGTCTTATAATTGCCTAGTTTACAATCTCCCTCTACCCAACACAATAATATGTGCTTAATTTTTATAAATGAAGTACAGTGTGTGTGTGTGTGGGTGTGTGGGTGTGCGTGCATGTGAGTGTGTATGCATGTGTGTGTGTATGCTTGTGTGTGTGTGTTCTTAGTGATCTGCATAATGAACACAGTTGGATTGTAACCAACATGTACTATTTCTTTTCCCTTTAATGACACACTTTATTATAACAGCCAACTCCCCTTGTCTGTCAGTGTGTGTGTGGAAAACACACTGTATTATTATTATTATTATTATTTGCTGTAATCTTATATTTAGTCCGAGACACTGTATATATTAATAATAAGGTAAGATTACAGTGGGGATGTTACTTTAATCCCCTCTGTGTACATTGATACATGTGACTGCTGTAATGTTACATTGTTCATTTTGTTACTTTGTATTTGGATCCAGTTGCATTCTGCAACCATGGCCTGCAGGGAGTTGTAGTTTCCAAACATCTGAAGTGCCAAGGTTCGACATCACTGTACCATACATACTTTTAACTCATAAACTGATAGTTTTACAAGCCAGATTGAAACCAATTAGTTTGGCAGCACCAACCTGTCTCATGTTTCTGCATATTTGTGTTAACCCTGTCTTTTCTGATTCTCTATTGATAGGATATACACTGGCTGTGACCTGGACCGGCTCACCCCATCCCCCAATGACACCTCCAGGTCTCAGATTGTACCCGGCGCCCGGTACTCCATGGCCACCACATTCCTGCAGGACCAGTTTGTCACCAATTATGCCAAGTCTCGGTTCCACCCCCCAGGGGCAGGGACTGACCGCAGTGTCCCCCACACCAATGGGCTACTGTCTCCCCAACAGGGCGAGGACCCCGGGGCTCCATCCCCGCAGCGCTGGTTTGTGACTCCAGCCAACAACAGGTTGGACTTCACTGCCGCCGCCTACGATTCGGCCGCTGACTTCCCCGGCAATGCTGCCACACTGCTCTCCTATGCTGCAGCAGGGGTAAAAGCTCTTCCTCTGCCCACAGCTGGGTGCACAGCTCGCTCACTGGGCTACTACAGTGACCCAACAGGCTGGGGAGCAAGAAGCCCCCCTCAATACTGCACCAAATCAGGGTCTGTCCTGTCCTGTTGGGCTCCACCTGGTGGCAGGGTTGGGACCACTAACCCTTATTTAACTGGTCCTGAGGAGGCAGAAAGTCTGGGAACCTCAGACAGGTCCCCTATAGGAGAGGACACCAAACCCAAGGACCTGTCTGACTCCACTTGGATTGAGACCCCTCCATCTATCAAGTCCATGGACTCCTCAGACTCTGGGATCTATGAACAAGCCAAGAGGAGAAGACTATCACCATCAGTTGTCTCAGGCAGCTCCTCCCCACTTAAGAGTGAAGTGCTGCCCCCTAGGGACTGTGAGAAAAATTGTTCCAAGGACCTGGGTTATTATGGGTTCTACACTCACACTTAAAGGACTAGATGACAGATAGATGTCCACCCAATGTCCACCATACAAGGTCCAGTCAACCCAATATCCACCATGCAAGGTCTAGTCCACTCTATGTCTAACATGCAAGGTCCAGTCCACCCAATGTCCACCATGCAAGGCCCAGTGACTATTACAAGGCTCGATGCGACTGACCTTGATGAGACTGACCTTGAGGAGCACTGATATTCTATGTGTTATTGCTTTACACATGTACCTGCAGAGGAGCTTTCAGCCCCAGTGTGTTATGGCTTTACATTCTACTACAGGGGAGCTTTCACCCACATCTATTATCTATTCTATATGGCCCCAGTGGGGGTTAGAGATAGAACTATCAACATTCCATTATCTGTCCACCTTTCCTTACCATCCATTATCATCTGCAATGCCTATGGAGGCTTAAGCACCAAGGACAGCACCAAATCTTTTGCTTTTCCCTTTACTTTCTGCAGTCCAGGGGACAGAGATTATACAGACCTTCTGTGGTAGGGGTGCTGTACAAGCCTATGGTAAAACTGATCAATGACTGTACTTTCCCTATTAGTTCTTATTATCAAAAATAATATCCAGCCTGCAATCCTTTTATTCTGTGCAAACACCCCCTACTGTTGCTAGGTATAGTTTGGCCACACCTGCAATACCACACCATGAATATTTATGGGAGTAAATGTAATATATTATCTTACCTCTTATTTACCTCACACACCACTTAAACAACAGACTGGGGGTTAATTAGTTAATCACATGCCAAATAAAAAAAAAATCTAAAAAAAAAATCTCCTTTATTTAGAAAAAAATAGCAATTTTTTCCCGAGCCCTAAATAATTGTATATAAAGGGAAACTACTACTGTAAATTATTATTTATACATTTTTTTAAAAAAAAATTCTTGTGCCAAATTTACACGGTTGCCAAACCTCCATGGAATAGCCACGTTTACATCTATTGTACTATTTTACTTTTTTTTTTTTTTACATCAACTGAAATTTATGCAAGAAAAACAAAAACGAAAAACATATACCTTTACTTCCCCTTTCAGTTTGGGACTGCTGTTGACCTGTGGTGTAGTCCGGTGAAAATGAAACGTGAGCTCTGTCTTTAATGCATTTTTATTTTTAAGATGTAAAGTCCTTTTTTCTATTGACTAAATGTCTGAAATAAATCACACAGGTTTTTTTTTGTGTTTTTATAATTATAATTTAATCCCCCCCCCCACAAAAAAACATAAATGATCCCATATAAACACTGTCAGACCAATGTATCCCCCATTGACTAAAGAATAATATTTATTTTGTCCTCTTATAAGAAATGATTGTCCTGTATACAATATAAAGATAACCCTTTGTGTAGACTTCTGTGTGATTGGAGATCTTTTAAAAATGCTGTGATCATTTTTTTTTTTTAAATTCTATTCGATACCTGTAAATAGATGTTCTGTCAATTAGAGCAATCTGCTCTTGCAGTGTGTATGTGTCCTTACCGTCTGTATCTTCACTATAATAAACCCAAGAAAGAAAATAACTCACCTAGCTTCATGATCTGGCATTTGTAGAATATTTGCTTGAAGAATTCATTTTGTTTGAATTTTACTTTAATTATATGGAATGAAATAGAATAGATAGATAAAAGATAGATAGATAGATAATTAGATAGATAGATAGATAGATAGATAAAAATATAGATAGATAATTAGACAGATAGATAATTAGATAGATAGATAGATAGATAGTAGATAGATAGATAAAAGATAGATAGATAGAGAGATAGATAGATAATTAGACAGATAGATAATTAGATGGATAGATAATTAGATAGATAGATAGATAGATAGATAGATAGATAGACTAGCACGACTGTGTACACTCTGCCTTCATATAGTTGTATTGCAAGAGTGCTACAGAAATAGATTCAGATAGATCCAACCATAACAAACTCCAAACTCTCCAACACTCTCGGGTCTTGATTTAACAAACACCTAGATATTTGTATTTTTAATAGTCAATTTGCTATTTTAGGGACTAATAGATGATAGAGATAGATATAGTGATACGTGATAGATAGGAATAGATAAAGTAAATAATGTGGGGAAGGAGAGAGTGATATATAATAGATAGAGAGAGTGGCGATAGATAGAGTGATAGGTGATAGGGATAGATAGAGTGTAAGATAATAGGGATAGATAGAGTGAAAGATGATAGGGATAGATAGAGTGATAGGTGGTAGGGATAGATAGATAGATAGAGTGCTAAATGACAGGTATAAATAGACTGATAGGTGTTTGGGATAGATAGAGTGATATATGATAGGGATAGATAGAGTGATAGGTGATAGGGATAGATAGAGTGATAGGTGATTGGATAAATAGAGTGATAGATAACAGAGATAGATTGTGTGATAGTGATAGGGATAGATAGAGTAATAGGTGATAGGGTATAGATAGAGTGAAGATGATAGGGATAGATAGAATGATAGTGATAGGGGATAGATAGAGTGATAGGTGATTGGAATAAATAGAGTGATAGATAACAGAGTAGATTGTGTGAAGATGATAGGGATAGAAAGAGTAATAGGCGATAGGGATAGATAGAGTGATAGATGATAGGGATAGATAGATGATAGTGATAGGGATAGATAAACTGATTGGTGATTGGGATTGATAGAGTAATAGGTGATAGGGATAGATATAGTGTAGTTTATAGTAAAGATAGAGAGTGGTGATAGGGATAGAAGAGTGATAGATGAAAAGGATAGAATAGTGATAGATGAAAGGGGTAGACAGAGTGATAGATGAAAGTGATAGATAGAGTGGATAGGTGATTGGGATAGAAGAGTGATAGGTGATAGTAGATAAAGTGATAGGTGGTAGGGATGTGATAGATGATAAGGATAGATAGAGTGATAGGTGGTAGGGATAGATAGAGTGATAGGTTATATAATAGATAAAGAGAGTGGTTGATAGGAATAGATAGAGTGATATATGATAGGTATAGATAGAGTGATAGGTGATTTGGATAGATAAAGTGATAGATGATAGGGATAGATAGAGTGATAGGTGGTAGGGATAGATAGAGTGATATGTGAAAGGGATATAGAGTGCTAGATTATAGAGATATATAGTGATTGATGATGGTGATAGAGTGATAGATGATAGGGATAGATATAGTAATAGGTAATAGAGATAGATAGAGTGATAGGTAATAGGGATAGATAGAGTAATAGATGATAGGGATAGATAGAGTGATATGGTGATTAGGATAAATAGAGTGACAAAAATAGGTATAGATAGAGTATAGATGATAGGATAGATATAGTGATAGATGATAGGGATAGATAGAGTGATATATGATAGGGATAGTAGAGTGATAGGTGATAGGATAGATAGAGTATAAATGATAGGGATAGATAGAGTGAAGATGATAGGGATAGATAGGTGATAGATGATGGGGATAGATAGAGTGATAGATGATAGGGATAGATAGATAGAGTGATAGGTAAGAGGGATAGATAGAGTGTATATGATAGGGATAGATAGAGTGATAGATGATGGGGATAGATAGAGTGATAGATGATAGGGATGATAGAGTGTAGGTAAGAGGGATAGATAGAGTGATATAGGATAGGATAGATAGGTGATAGGTGGTAGGGATAGATATAGAGTGATATATGATATGGATAGATAGAGTGATAGATGAAGGAGATATAAGTGATAGGATGATGAGTGATGATGGATGATAGATGATGTAGGATATAGGTGAGGGTAGGGTAGATAGAGTGAGATAGGGGATGTGGGTGTGATAGTGTGTGGGATAGATAGAGTGATAGATGATAGGATAGATAGAGTGCTAGATGACAGATATAGGTAGAGTGATATGTGATATGGAGAGATAGAGTGATAGATGATAGGGGTTGATGAGGAGAGGTGATGGGATAGAGAGAGTGATAGATGAGGGAGGAGTAGAGTGATAGATGATGGAGGGAGAGATAGAGTGATAGGCGATAGGGATAAAGTGTAGATGATAGTGATAGATAGTGATCAGTGATAGGTATAGATAGAGGATAGATGATAATGATAGACTGAGGGATAGGTGATAGGGATATATAAAGGATATGTGATAGGGATATATAAAGTGATAGATGATAGGGATAGGGTGATACATGATAGGGATAAATGAGTGATAGATGATAGGGATAGAGAGGGATAGATGATAATGATAGGACTGAGTGATAGGTGATAGGGATAGAGTGATAGGTGGATAGGGATAGATGGAGTGATAGCTGGTAGGGATAGATAGTGTGATAGGTGGTAGGGATAGATAGAGTGATAGATGATAGGTACAGATAGAGTATAGATGATAGGGATAGATAGAAGGATATGTGATAGGGATAGATAAAGTGTATAATGTAGGGATAGATAGAGTGATAGATGATTGGGATTGATGGGTGATAGATGATAGGGATAGATAGAGGGATAGGTGATAGGGATAGATAAAGTGATAGATGATAGGGATAGGGTGATGCATGATAGGGATAGATAGAGTGATAGATGATAGGGATAGAGGGATAGGTGATAGAGATAGATTGGTAGGTGATAGGGATAGATAGAGTGATAGGTGACAGAGGTAGATTGGTAGGTGGTAGGGATAGATAGGATTGGATAAGGATTGGTGGGTGATAGATCATAGGAATAGGTAGAGTGGTAGATTTCAGTGCTATATTTTCCTGGATATTTCATAAAAGATAATGTTAGACATAGTTGGAAACTTGTAAAGATATACTGTATCACATATGCAACATTCTGTGAGTTAGTGTAGAGATCCACAGAGAATATTGTCACAGTGTATCCATAGTATATTAATTACAGGTACCTGTATAGTGTCTGCATTTTCTATATCATCAAGTTATTATCCTATTCCTGTGGAATTTTTTTTAAATTAAACTGTTTATTTCAATAATTCAAGGAAAACTAAAATACATTTTCAAACCTGACGATCACAGAAGTTGATGGAGATAGAAATTCAAGAGACTCAGTTAATTATTGTTATAAATACCATTCTGTGTGTCATTGGATAGGGATGGAATATTAGCATGTAGAATGTTCTCAAAACACTTTCCTGGGAAAACCCCCCAAATCTCTTGGGTATGAGAGAAACTATCCTGATGATCAATTTCTTTCCTAATTCCCAATATCTAATGGTCCCTGAATTGTGTTCTATTTACATACCAATAACAACAATAATAATACACAGAATTTGCTACATTGCTTCACAGGTACACCCACCTACTGACCTACCTTTCCATTCCCATAAGTCATACTTAAAGGGTAAGGTCAAAAACCTAATTTTGATCAATTATCAATAAAAGTTATTTATATGGTCATGCATGCAAAACACATTCCCCCAACCTCACATGGGTACACACACCTACTGACCTACCCTTCCATTCCTTTGGCAGCAAAAAGTCAAAAAACAAATTTTGATATATCCTCAATAAAAGTTTTATGGTTGTAAGCTCAAAAAAGACAAACACCCATAACCAGATCCAGGTGCACACACCTACTGACCTACCCTTCGATTTCCATGGCAGCCATACTTAAAGGGTAACTAAAGTAAAATAACAAGTTTTTTAACCCCCAACCTGACACAGGTACACACACCTACTGATCTACTTATCCATTTCTGTGGCAGCCATACTTAAAGGGTAACTATAATCAAAAAATAAATTTTGAACAATCATCAAAAATTTGATTTTCAAACCCCCAACCTGACACAGGTACACACACCTACTGACCTACCCTTCCATTTCTGTGGCAGACATACTCAACGGGTAATTATAGTCAAAAAAAAATTTTGATCAATAATCAAAAGGTTTTTTTAACTTCCAACCAGGTACACACATCAACTGAGCTACCCATTCAATTATGTGGCAACCATATTTAAAGGGTAAGTGTAGTCAAAAACACATTTTGACCAATCATCAAAAAAGTTAATCCTTTATCCCCCAACTTGACACGAGTACGCACACCAACTGACCTACCCATTTATTCATGTGACTGACATTTAAAGGGTAAGCAAAAAACAACAATGTCCTCATCATTGCCATTATTAAGTTTTAAAATATGCAGCACATACACACACATTCTCTTCCAAAATGCAGCCTTTCAAGCCAAATTCAAAGTTTATACTTCACTTTTCCCTTTCTAGTTATTTCTTCTTCATCTTCTTCTTATTCTGCTTATTTGGACTGTATCTCCTCCCACAGTTTTTAAGTTAGAGACAAAAAAATTGGTACAGACATGTGGGTCACATAGAAGAAGTGTGCTATCTTTGAGCTAAGGAATCTGTGAAAGCGTTACCATATTATTGGCGAATTTCAAGATTCCCCCCCATTGATTATAATATACTTAAAAGGGTAATTATTGCAAAAAACTAATTTTGATTGATCATCAAAAAAAGTTAGTTTCATGGTCATAAACACAAAAAGACATACCTCCCAACCTGACACTGGTACACCTCCATTCCCAGCCATTGGCAGCCATACTTAAAGGGTAAGTATAGTCAAAAAACTAATTTTGACCAATTATCAAAAAAGTTGGTTTTATTTTACTACCCCCCAACCTGACACAGGTACACACACCAATTGAACTATCCTTTCAATCTTTCAATTAGGTGCAAGCCATATTTAAAGGGTAACTATAGTCAAAAACATTTTTTTAACCAATCATCAAAAAAAATACTATTTTACCTCTTCAACCTGACACAGGTACACACACCTACTGACCTATCCTTCCATTCCTGTGGCAGCCAAACTTAAAGGGTAACTATAGTCAAAAAACAAATTGTAACCAATCATCAAAAAAGTTAATTTTTTTTACCCCCCAACCTAACACAGGTACACATGGCTGTTATTTGGCATGGCATCCATACTTTTGCCATTATTGAGTTTTAATAATGATACACACATTTCCTTACAAAATACAGCCTTTAAAGCCAAATTTAAAGTTTATACTTAAATTTTCTCTTTCTAGTATTATCTATTATTATATTATTATTATTGTTTTATTATTATTAATATTATTTTCTTATAATAATAATAATAATTATTATTAACAATATTATTGTTATTATTTTATTATTATTTATTTTCCTCTTAGTATATTAGTTTATATTATAATTTTCTATTTTTATCTTCTTTTTATTATTTTATTATATTATCATATTATTTTATTATTATTATTATCTATTTCGTCTTCTTCTTCTTATTATTAGTTTATTGTAATTATTATTTTATTATTATTATTATTACTTGAATCCAAAGCATTGAATTATCAAATTATTATTTACAATGGAATTTCAGAAAATCAGTAAACGTTTAAAATAAGGTGAAAAAAGCGAATGAAAATCTTTATAGCCCCCTAATAGAATAATGAATTGAGGTTGCCTGATCTGGCTTCTCTTTCTTTTTAACCATGTGGTTACGTTCAGACATTTTGGTTATTCTAAGTTTTGTATAAATAAATCCGAATTACCCACTCAGTGAAAGGTCTCACATTTACAGACTAGTTCATCATCAATTTCTCGTACATTATAGTCGCAAATGAGTTAGAAGTCCATATCAATAGAATATTATTGCACGGTACCATTATTAAATGGCAGCTATACTGAAGAAATGACTTTGCCTCATATTAATATATATACAAAGTAGCTCTTATTCTGGAGTGTGTGTGTTGTTGCATGACTTTAATCCAGTACATGTTTTACTCACCACCTCCCCCTGCCATCTGGAATAACTTTCTGTGAAGTCAAGCATGTTCAGTCATCACTTTGAGCCAGCAATGGGAGAGGACATTTCCCACCATGCAATGCTCACATACAAACTGTCTCCTTTCCAGTGACAACAAAATTGCACTCAGCAGAAAAGTCTTGAACTAGGGGAACCTTCTACATAAAAATGATACAGTGATAGGAAGATTTATAGTTTTACCTAATGGACAATTTAAAAACAACAACCTTTTTTTAGTATAGATGAAACACAACGTGAAACATAGACAGATGGGAAAATCACAAACGTTCTACTATGTCTTTTTTAGCAGAACATATGTAGTAGCACGTGTAACATACGTAAACAGCGGGCAGCATCAGTAATAGGATTGAGGGAAGCGTCAAGCACAACAGCTCCAAGGAGTGTTTTTTTCATCTCTCACAGGTAAACTATCAAAATAAGGAGTTTTTTCTTTTCTGTGCATTATTTAGTTGCATTTACATAAAGAGGAAGTATTCGGTATAAACAAATCCGCCAAGCTGTTGTAAAAATTGAAAACAATCTTCTTCATTTTTTTTTCCAGGTGCATCCAACCTTGATATGTTGTAAACTGCTAATAGAATGCTAGAAATTCGTTAGTCTGAAATGGAAATCACCATGATATTGTTCAGGAAGATCCACCAATCAAGATGCCTGCTATAGATTATGTCGTCACCTATTTTTTTTTTTTTTTTTTTGTTCAATCATTTTTATTGTATGATACACAATGCTAAATAAACATTCTTTACATTGGCAACATATTTTTGTGCGTTTTATTTTTTTGCGTTTTATTTTTTAAAATAGGGGTGGGGGAAACAGGTGAACATATACCAAGGTCATTGAGTCAAATGAGTTATCCAGTTCTGTTGATAACAGAAATATAGTTTAACATTCGTAATGAAGATTACTTACATTTGGGTGTCTTGGGAACCTGGGGAGATCATCCGGGGGCCCCTGCCAATACATTGGGTTCAGTAATTCTTGTTTGTGGTAAGTATGTGGATGGGTCTATTTTGAGGGTCCAAATGTCCCAAGTGTTGGACCATGTTTTGATTGAGTTTTGTGAAGTGTAGGCTAAGTATTCATTGTGGTGGATCCCCCAGATTTTGTTAATGTTTCCTTTGGAGGGCAGGGCTGTTTCCAATGAAGTGCCAGTAGGGATCTAGCCACTGAACATATATCCATAATGAGTCTTTGTGCTGCAGCGTTAAAGTTTTCTGCTGGAAGGTTAAACAAAGCTGTGAATGGGGAGAGAGTGAATTCCTTTGAGAATAGCAGCGATATCAGTGAATGGCAGAACAATTTCTGTACCTCTATACATGCCCACCCACAGTGCATCTGATCAGCGGGGGAGCAACAACCACTAAAGCAATCCGCCAGGATAAGGGGCTCAAGTGTATTTAGCTGCTTTGGGGTTATATACCAATCATATAGAATTATATATGATCTTTCTTTAGATTCTATATTAGCTGAGCATTTAGCTGATTGGGTGCAAATGCGTTGCCATTGTTCGCCCTGTAGCTGCTGGTGCAGCCTGTATTCCCAATTATTCATTGGTTTGATTTTGAGGGGCTGCATCTTGTGCCATATTAACTCATATATAATGGTTATTGTTCCCTTTGCTACATGTGATTGTGCAAATTGCACTTCAAATTTGGTTGGAGAGAGTTGGATTCTGTCCCTTAATTTGTTCTGAGCGTAATGTGATATCTGATAAAATTGGTACCAGTATTTATCCTCAATCTCATATTTGGTTTGAACTTCCTGCCAAGTCATAAAAGAGTTATCTGGCCTGCAGATATCACTGAATCTGTTTATATCTTTACTCCTCCAGTATTCGGCACATGTTGGATTCAGCCCTATAGGGAGTTCAGGTGTGTAAAAAAAAGGATGCATGCAGGAAGGTTTTACTGTAAATTTATACTTTAAACTATAGCTGGTTCTCTATATCAACCCAGCATGTCATGCCTGAGTTCTGGTTCCATTGTAATATTTGTGCCTGCCTTGCGGCCTTATAGTATTGGTTGAAAATGGGTAGCCCAAATCCTCCTTTATTTTTATGTCTCGCTAGGCATTCCTGACGGATACTTATTTTTTTATACTTCCAGATAAATAACGTAATTGTGCTTTGTAGTTTATTGAGGTCTGTCTTTTTAAGAAAGGTAGGTAAGGCTCTGAATAAGTATAAAATCATTGGAAGAATGGTCATCTTGACCGCATTAATTCTGCCTACGAGAGATAGAGGGAAAGATGGCCAAGATTTTAGTAAATTAATATGTTTGTTGCTTGTATTGGTGTAGTTATAAGAGTAGACAGTTTTCGGATCCTGGGAAATTTGTACACCTAAATATTCAAAAGGTGAGGTTGACCATCAAAAGTGAAAATATGTTTTAAAGGACAACAATATAAAAAAAAATAACATCACCCCCATTACATGTTCACACTTCCAGCAGCTGAAATCACTTACTCACATTTACAGCCATTCTGCCCTCCCTTAGATATCACACAGCAAAGATGAGTGCTAAAAGTCCGCCTCCTAGACGGCCCAGGGCCATGATTAACATAACAATTGTCATTGTTTGGTTGCTAGAATACAGTCTACATAATCAAGCTGATCAAAGCTACTTTTCCACCCCTATGCTAACTCCTGACATCCAATCACGTGTCACCGACTGCCTTCTTTCTCCATCTCTGTTGACAATACCTCCATTTCCCTATCCAATCTGCTCAATGCCTAGGGGTAATTATTGACTCTTCTCTCTCCTTTTCTAACCACATTAACGTTGTTGCAAAAACCTGCCGCTTCTTCCTTTGCAATATAGCCAAAATCCGCAGATTCCTATCTCTCCCGACCACCGCTATGCTCATGCATGTTCTCATCCTATCGCGCCTGGACTATTGCAGCCTACTACTTTCTGGTCTTCCTGCTTCCCACCTCTCTCCCCTTCAGTCTATACTTAACTATGCCGCACGTATTGTTTCGCTCTCTAATAAACCGGATCCCAAATCTCCTCTATACCGGACAACAACCTGGCTCCCCATTAAACAGCACATTATATACAAAATCCTCCTCCTAACATTTAAAACCCTTCGCTCTGCTGCTCCTCCTTATATTTCCTCTCAGTGTACCCATGATGTCCTGCCGTACCTCGTCATCGCAGAAACAGCTCCTGTACAGACCCTCCACTCGGACTGCTTCCTCTCGCCTTAAAGGGTATCTCCACTGGTTTGGTAAGTTTTCGGAATCATTCTATTGAAGAACGGGAGGTAAAGGAGAAGGAGCGTGCCTTACCTTCCGTTCTTCAATAGAACACACAGGAGCCAGGAGAGAAGGTAAGAACTTACCCGCTCGCTCGCTCCCCGGCGTCCTCCGTCGGAACCTGTCAGACTACGCGCCGGGGGGAGCGAGCGAGCGGGTAAGTTCTTACCTTCTCTCCTGGTCCTGTGTGTTCTATTGAAAGACGGAAGGTAAGGCACAGACTCCTTTACCTCCATTCTTCAATAGAAATGGATTCCGAAAACTTACAAAACCAGTGGAGATACCCTTTAAACCTTCTCTCTTGTAGCTCCATACTCTGGAATTCTATTCCCCTCTCTCTACGTAAAGAAACCTCAGTTAGCAGGATTAAATCTAGCTTACATCCTACCTATCTGGTAACCAGACAGTATTGATATACTATCTATCTATCTATCTATCTCATCATCTATCTATCTATCTATCTATCTATTCTATCTATAGTCTATGATATAGACTATGACTATCGATCTACTATCTACTATCATCTATCATATCTATCTATATATCTATATCTATATATATATGATAAATCTACCCTTACATCTACCTATCCGGTAACCAGCACAGTATATGATATCTATATACTGTATATATATATGTAAATCTACCCTTACATCCTACCTATCTCGGTAACCAGCACAGTATATGGTATCTATATATCTAATATGATAAATCTACCCTTACATCCTACCTATCTGGTAACCAGCACAGTATATGGATCTAAATACCTATATATGATAAATCTAGCCTACATCCTACCTATCTGGTAACCAGCACAGTATATGATATCTATATCTATATATAATAAATCTAATCTTACATCCTACCTATCTGCTAACCAGCACAGTATATGATATCTATATATATATATATATATATGATAAATCTACCCTTACATCCTAACTATCTGCTCGGTAACCAGCACAGTATATGATATCTAATATATATATATGATAAAAATTACCATACTCTACCTATCAGGTATCAGCACAGTATATGATATCTATATATCTATATATGATATCCAACCTACATCCTACTATCTGGTAACCAGCACAGTAATGGTATCTATATATCTATATATGATAAATCTTCCCTTACACCTACCTATCTGGTGAACCAGCACAGTATATGGTATCTAATTATCTATATATGATAAATCTACCTTACATCCTACCTATCCGGTAACCAGCACATTATTGGTATCTATATATCTATATATGATAAATCTACCCTTACATCCTACTATTCTGGTAACCAGCACAGTATATGGTATCTATATCTATATGATAAATCTACCCTTACATCTACCTATCTGGTAACCAGCACAGATATTGGTATCTATATATTATATATGATAAATCTACCCTTACATCCTACCTATCCAGTAACCAGCACAGTTGATAATCTATATATCTATATATGATAATCTACCCTTACATCCTACCTATGGGTAACCAGCACAGTATATGATATCTATATATCTATATATGATAAATCTACCCTACATCATACCTATCCGGTAACACACGTATAGATCTATATATCTATATATGCTAAATCTACCTACCTACTATCTAGTAACCAGCACAGTATATGATATCTATATATCTATATATGATAAATCTACCCTTACATCCTACCTATCTGGTAATCAGCACAGTATTTGATAGTACGCACTGCATACGTCTCACTCATATACCCATTCCATTGTATCTGTGTGTTACCCACCTAACTAGATTGTAAGCTCTACAGGGCAGGGACCTCATTACCTCTTGTGGCAAAGCTCTAGCACTTCTAGTTATATATTTATGTACTGAACTATCTATGTATTTATCCCCCTTGTATGACTTTATTGTATTTTATACTGTACAGCACTGTGTCCCCAAGTGGTGCTATATAAATTAACATATAGATACATACATACATAACTTTACAATTTATGTACTACAATTTATTAGTATATAACAGCTATAGCAATACAGTTTATGGTTATAGTTTATAACAGCTATAACATTACATTTTATGGGTAGAGTTTATAACAGCTATAACTTTAAAGTTTATGGTTATAGTATATAACAGCTATAACATTACAGTTTATGGTTATAATATATAACAGCTATAGTATTACAGATTATGGTTACAGTATATAACAGCTATAACATTACAGTTCATGGTTACAGTATATAACAGCTATAACATTACAGTTTATGGTTATAGTATATAACAGCTATATCATTAAAGTTTATGGTTATAGTATTTAACTGCTATAGCATTACAGATTATGGTTATAGTATACACCAAGCTATATTATTACAGTTTATGGTTATATAGTTATAACAGCTAAGTAAAATTAATAATATGGTTATAGTATAACAGTATAACATTACAGTTATGGTTATAATATATATAACAGCTATAACATTACGTTTATGGTTATAGTATATAACCAGCTTAACATTACAGTTATGTTAAGTAGATAACAGCTATAACATTACAGTTTATGGTTATAGTATATAACTGATATATCATTACAGTTTATGATTATAGTTATAACAGCTATAGTATTACAGTTTATGGTTACAGTAAATAACAGCTATAAAATTACATTTTATGGTTATAGTATATAACAGCTATATCATTAAAGTTTATGGTTATTGTATTTAACAGATATAGCATTACAGAGTTATGGTTATAGTATACAACAGCTATATTATTACAGTTTATGGTTATAGTTTATAACAGCTATAACATTACAGTTTATGGTTATAGTATATAACAGCTATAACATTACAGTTTCTGGTTATAATATATAACAGCTATAACATTACAGTTTATGGTTATAGTATATAACAGCTATAACATTACAGTTCATGGTTACAGTATATAACAGCTATAACATTACAGTTCATGGTTACAGTATATAACAGCTATAACATTACAGTTCATGGTTACAGTATATAACAGCTATAACATTACAGTTTATGGGTATAGTATATAACAGCTATAACATTACAGTTTATGGTTACAGTATATAACAGCTATAACATTACAGTTCATGGTTACAGTATATAACAGCTATAACATTACAGTTTATGGTTATAGTTTATAACAGCTATAACATTAAATTTTATGGGTATATTATGTAACAGTTATAACATTACAGTTTATGGTTATAGTATATAACTGCTATAACATTACAGTTTAGGGTATAGTATAAACAGCTATAACATACAGTTTAGGGTATAGTTAAACAGCTATAACATACAGTTATGGTTATAGTATATAAACTATAACAACAGGTTATGGTATAGTATATAAAAGCTATAACATTACAGTTTAGGGTATAGTATATAACAGCTATAACATTACAGTTTATGGGTATAGTATATTAACAGCTATACATTACAGTTTATGGGTTATAGTTATAACAGCTAAACATTACAGTTTATGGGTATAGTTTCTAACAGTTATAAAATTACAGTTTATGGTTAAAGTTTATAACAGCTATAACATTACAGTTTATGGTTAAAGTTTATAACAGATATAACATTACAGTTTATGGTTATAGTTTATAACAGTTATAACATTACGTTTATGGTTTAAAGTTTATAACAGCTATAACATTACAGTTTATGGGTATAGTATATAACAGCTATAACATTACAGTTTATGGGTATAGTATATAACAGCTATAACATTACAGTTTATGGGTATAGTATATAACAGCTATAACATTACAGTTTATGGGTATAGTTTATAACAGCTATAACATTTCAGTTTATGGGTATAGTATATAACAGCTATAACATTACAGTTTATGGGTATAGTATATAACAGCTATAACATTACAGTTTATGGTTATAGTATAAAACAGTATAACATTAACAGTTTATGGTATATAGTATATAACGCTATAAACATTACAGTTTATGGGTATAGTTTATAACAGCTATACATTTACAGTTTATGGTTATAGTATATAACAGCTATAACATTACAGTTTATGGTTATAGTATAACAGCTTATAACATTACAGTTTATGGGTATTAGTATTAACAGCTATAACATTACAGTTTATGGTTATAGTATATACAGCTATAACATTACAGTTTATGGGTTTGTATAGTATATAAACAGATAAACATTACAGTTTATCGTTATAGTATATAACAGCTAACATTACAGTTTATGGTTATAGTATATAACTGCTATAACATTACAGTTTATGGGTATAGTTTCTAACAGTTATAAAATTACAGTTTATGGTTAAAGTTTATAACAGCTATAACATTACAGTTTATGGTTAAAGTTTATAACAGCTATAACATTACAGTTTATGGTTATAGTTTATACAGTTATAACATTACGTTTATGGTTAAGTTTATAACAGCTATAAACATTCATTTATGGTTAATATAAACAGCATAACATAAGTTATGGGTAGTATATAACAGCTAAACATTACAGTTTATGGATAGTATATAACAGCTATAACATTACAGTTTATGGGGTATAGTATTAAACAGCTATAACATTCAGTTTATGGGTATAGTATATAAACAGCTATAACATTAGTTTATGGGTATAGTATATAACAGCTATAAAAATTACAGTTTATGGTTATAGTATATAAACAGCTATAACATTACAGTTTTTGGTTATAGTATATTAACAGCAATAACATTACAGTTATGGGTATAGTATATAAACAGCTATAACATTACGTTTATGGGATAGTATATAAACAGCTATAAACATTACAGTTTATGGGTATAGTATATAACAGCTATAACATTACAGTTTATGGTTATAGTATATAACAGCTATAACATTACAGTTTATGGGTATAGTATATAACAGCTATAACATTTCAGTTTATGGGTATAGTATATAACAGCTATAACATTACAGTTTATGGGTATAGTATATAACAGCTATATAACATTACAGTTATGGGTTATAGTGATTATAACAGCTATAACATTACAGTTAGGGTTATATAATAACAGCTATAACATTACAGTTTATGGGTATAGTAATAACAGCTATAACATTTCAGTTTATGGGTATAGTATATAAAAGCTATAACATTACAGTTTATGGGTATTAGTATATAACAGTCTATAACACTTACAGTTTATGGGTATAGTATATAACAGATAACCATACAGGTATGTATGGGTATAGTATATAACAGCTATAACATTACAGTTTATGGGTATAGTTTATAACAGCTATAACATTTCAGTTTATGGGTATAGTATATAACAGCTATAACATCACAGTTTATGGGTATAGTATATAACAGCTATAACATTACAGTTTATGGGTATAGTATATAACAGCTATAACATTACAGTTTATGGGTATAGTATATAACAGCTATAGTATTACAGTTTATGGTTATGGATGTGTGTTTTTGTGCTGCAGATTTTAAAACTCAATAATGCCAATGATGAGGACATTGTTGTTTTGTACATACCCTGTACAATTCATGTCTGTCACATGAATTAAAGGTAGGTCAGTTAGTGTGTGCACTCGTGTCAGGTTGGGGGATCAAAGACTCTTTTGATGACTGGTCAAAATGTGTTTTTTTTTTACTATATTTACCCTTTAAGTATGGTTGCCACAGAAATGGAAGGGTACGTCAGTAGGTATGTGTACCTGTGCCAAGTAGGGGTTAAAAAAAAACAACTTTTTTGATTATTGGTCAAAATATGCTATAGTTACCCGTTAAGTATGCTGCCACAGAAATGGAAGGGTAGGTCAATAGTTGTGTGACCTGGGTCAGGTTGGGGGTTAAAAAGAACAAACTTTGTTGATTATTAGTCAAAATTGTTTTTTTGACTATAGTTACCCTTTAAATATGTCTGCCATGGAAACTGAAGGGTAGGTCAGTAGATGTGTATACCTGGATCAGGTTGGAAGTTAAAGGGCATGTCCACCCCCAAAACTATATATGTTATTGGCCATGATTCTAGCTTTAAAAACAAGCCCCCCATCAAAATCTGTTCAGCCAATTTGAAGATAGATACACTTTTCCAACATGCTTTTTGCAGACCAGGAGCAGCTCACTGTAATCTGACATCACCTTTCCCGTGCCTTTTCCGTGCCTTCAGCCTCCCTTGGATCCCCCCTCCCTCCCACTATCCGGATCCATCCTCTGTTCCCCTGCATTCCCCTGCCACAGACGCGGCTGACGTCATGAGAAAGCACAGCGGGAACAAAGGGCTGTGATTCAGGCTGCAAACATTATTTTAAAAAAATAATCCGGCATTTGGGTCTGGGCAGGGGGCCTTTATTACACCCTAAAAGGATTTCACGATAGGATGCAGGGGGACCGAGGATGGATCCGGATGGTGGGAGGGAGGGGGGGTGCCAAGGGAGGCTGAAGGCACAGATTGGATTACAGTGTGCTGCTCCTGGTCAGCAAAGGCGTGTTGGAAAAACTTAGATATTTTCAAATTGGCTGAACGGATTTTAATGGGGGATGGCTTGTTTTAAAGATAGAACCACCAATAACATATAAAATTTGAGTTTTGGGGGTGGACATGCCCTTTAAAAACTTTTTATTATTGATCAAAATTAGTTTTTTTTTAACTTTAGTTACCCTTTACATATGGCTGCCAAAGTAATAGATATAGTATAGTTGTGTGTACCTGTGTCGCGTTGGGAATTAAATAAAAAACAAACTTATTTGATGATTGATCAAAAAAATTTTTTGACTTATGTTACCTTTATGTATGGCTGCAACAAAGAAACAAACTTTGTTGATGATTAGTCAAAAAAAGTTTTTGAATTTGGTTACCCTTTAAATATGGCTGTCATGAGAATGTAAGGGTAGGTCAGTAGGTGTGTGTACCTGGATCAGGTTATATAAGTAAAACAAAACGAATTTTTGATTATTGGTCAAAATTTGTTTTTTGACTATAGTTACCCTTTAAGCATGGCTGCCATGGAAATGGAAGGGTAGGTCAGTATTTTGTGCACCTGGGTCAGGTTGGGGGTTGAAAAACAAACTTTGATGATGATTAGTCAAAATCGTTTTTTTTACTATAGTTACCCTTTAAATATGGCTGCCATGGAAATGGAAGGGTAGGTCAGTAGGTATGTGTACCTGGATCAGGTTGGAAGTTAGAAAAACAAACTTTTTTGATTATTGATCAAAATGTTTTTTTTGTACTTAAGTTACCCTTTAAGTATGGCTGCCACAGTAATGGATGAGCAGATTAGTAGGTGTGTGTATCTGTAATAGGTTGGGGGTTAAAAATACGAACTTTGTTGATGATTAGTCAAAATGTGTTTTTTGTTTTTTTTTTACTATAGTTACCCTTTAAATATGGCTGCCATGGAAATGGAAGGGTAGGTCAGTAGTAGGTACCGGATCAGGTTGGAAGTTTAGAAAACAAAATTTTTGATTATTGATCAAATGTTTTTTTGTACTAAGTTACCCTTGAAGTATGGTGCACAGAATGGAATGAGGCAGATTCGAGGCGTGTGTGTATCTGTAATAGGTTGGGGTGTTATTAAAAATACGAAACTTTGTTGATGAGGGGGGGGGCGGGATTAGTCAAAATGTGTTTTTTGTTGTCTTTGTTTACGATCGTTACCCTTCCAATATGGGCTGCATGACAATGGAAGGTAGGTCAGTAGGCATGTGCACTGGACAGGGTGGAAGTAATAAAAAAACAAACTTTTTTGATATTGATCAAAAAATGTTTTTGCCTTTAGTTATCTTTAAGTATGGCTTAATAGTAATGGAGGGTGTAGGTCAGAGGAGTTTGTACATGTGTCACGTCGGGGC
The DNA here is from genome assembly GCA_019447015.1 of Hymenochirus boettgeri. Lineage (NCBI taxonomy): Eukaryota > Metazoa > Chordata > Amphibia > Anura > Pipidae > Hymenochirus > Hymenochirus boettgeri. The sequence continues at coordinate 134,475,345 of CM033477.1, forward strand.
GGTTTGTAAAAAAACAAACCTTTTTGATTTATGATCAAAATAGTTTTTTTGACCTTATGTTTCCCTTTAAAGGACAAATATACTCACCTTCCCTCCGACTCCACATCTTTGTGCAGTAGCTTTTACCCAGGGTAGAGGACCTGAACGCTAGGTCCTCACCCTGGGTTCGCGTAACCTACAGCAACGTCTACAGCAACGCTGCTACTGGAGGCTCACCCTCTCCTGACGTCGGCGACGGGCCAATAGGAAGGCACGCTCTGCAACAAGCGTGCCTTCCTATTGGCCTCGTCGCCGACGGGAAGGAGGGGGCGGAGCCTATCAGAGCAGCGTTGCTGTAAGACGTTGCTGTAGGTTACGCGAACCCAGGGGTGAGGACCTAGCGGTTCAGGTCCTCACCCTGGGTAAAAGCTACTGCACAAAGATGTGGAGCGGAGGGAAGGTGAGTATAATTGTCCTTTAAGTATGGCTGCCACAGTAATGGATATGTAGATTAGTAGATGTGTGTACCTATGTCAGGTTGGTGGTTAAATAACTAATCTTTGTTGATGATTAGTCAAAATAGTTTTTTTGACTATAGTTACCCTTTAAATATGTCTAATGGAAAGGTAGGTCAGTAGGTGGGTGTACCTGTGTCTGTGTGGGGGGTTGGGGGTATCACCGTTTGTATTTATGGCCATGAAACAAACTGTTTTGAAATATTCACATTTGAGGATTGTTGCCATAATAGTCTATGGGAAAAATTGTCCCAAAATTTGCCCATAACGCTGTAACGCTTCCGCGGATTCCTTAGCTAGATAATAGCAAAATTCCATATGCCCCGCACGTCTGTACCGAATTTCATGTCTCTAGATCAAAAACTGTGGGAAGAGATACAGTCCAAAAAAGCAGAAGAATAAAACAGAAGAAAAGGAAGAAATAGAAAGAACTGGAATTTGGCTCTTCAAGCCAAATTAATAAGATGTCTCAAAATTAGACAGCAAATTCCGTTGATGAGGTTTTTTTTTTTTTATTTCTGTAGAAGCTGTAAACAATTTACAGAACAATAATGATTCCAGGCCTCTGAGACCTAGTAGACCATTTCTGGTTATTAACTATCAGTCAGAGAGACCTTGGCCCCAAAACTAAAATTTACCTCATATCTGTTGTATTCAATTAGATCAACTGGACTTGAAATGTAGTTCTTGAAGACGTTTCGCTGGTCATCCGACTGGCTTTCTCAATTCAGAATGACTTGTACAAGAATCTGTGGCAATTATGTACCCTGGAAAATCCCAATTAGCATATCACAGCCAGGTGTTAAGGGTGTGATTAGATAGTGGCTAAGAGGTGTTATAGGAACGCCCAGAGTAAGGTGTTAAAACAGCATTGTACATGGCAGACAGTTGGTGTCGAACCCCCCCACCTCTATTTAGGCTTGGTTTCTTTATTTTCACATAAATGGCCTCCTTAACACCTCTCTTGAACCAGTCACGTTCCTTCGCCAGTATGTTAACATTACAATCTTCAAAGGTATGTCCTTTATCCTTAAGATGCAGATACACGGCTGAGTCCTGACCCGAGGAATTGGCTCTTCTGTGCTGGGCCATACGTTGATGCAGTTGCTGTTTGGTCTCCCCCACATACAAATCAGAGCATTCTTCACTGCACTGCACCGCATATATGATGTCGCTTTTCTTGTGTTTTGGTATTGGGTCTTTTGGATGTACCAATTGCTGCCTCGGTGTGTTGTTCGGTTTAAAGCAGACAGGGATACGATGTTTTTTGAAAATTCTTCTTAATTTCTCGGAGACCCCTGCTACATATGGGATGACCATGTTCTTCCTCCTGTCTTGCTTTTCCCCTTCACTGTTGGTATTTGTGTTCTTTTCTTTCCTTCTACTTCTTTTGACAAAGGCCCAGTCTGGATATCCACAAGTTTTAAGGGCTCCTCTGAGATGTTTCATTTCTTTAGCCTTCGCCTCTGTGCTAGTGGGGATGTTCTCGGCTCTGTGTTGCAGGGTTCTGATGACACCCAGCTTGTGATCTAAAGGGTGGTGGGAGTCAAACATCAAATACTGATCTGTGTGTGTTGGTTTTCTGTAAACCTCTACTTCCAGTTTACCATTTTCCTTAACTTCTACCAAGCAGTCCAAGAAAGCCAGTTTGTTGTTTTGTACCTCTTCCCTTGTGAATTTAATGTTTTGGTCTACCGCATTAATGTGTTCTGTGAAAGCTTGTACTTCCTTCTGGTGGATTTTAACCCAGGTGTCATCAACATATCTGAACCAGTGGCTAGGTGCTATGCCCTTAAAGGTATTAAGCGCCTGTGTTTCTACCTCCTCCATGTAAAGGTTGGCCACAATAGGTGAAACTGGAGATCCCATAGCACATCCATGTTTTTGCTTATAGAACTTATCCCTGTATTTGAAATAGGTGGTATTCAGGCACAAGTCCAACAAGGAACACACCTGTTCTGGGTTGAGATCAGTTCTGCTGGTAAGAGTGCTGTCTTGGCCCAGCCGTTTTCTCACCATGTCAACAGCCTCCTTGGTGGGTATACAAGTGAAGAGAGATGTCACATCATAGGACACCATAGTTTCTTCTACACCGAGTACTATATCTTCAATCTTGTTGGTGAAATCCTGAGAGTTCTGGATGTGATGCTTAGAACTTCCCACCAAAGGTCCTAAGATGTTAGCTAGATATTTTGCCACCTTGTATGTTACAGAGTTGATGCTGCTGACTATAGGTCTTAGTGGGGCCCCTTCCTTATGTATCTTTGGGAGTCCATATATGCATGGATGTGCCTCACCAGGGTAGAGGCGATGATACATTGCTCGGTCAATGGCTTTATCCTTTTGAAGCTGTTGTAGTAAGTCTATGACTCTTTTCTTGTAACGGCTGGTGGGATCCCTTGTTAAAGCCTCATATGTGTTGTTATCGGCCAGGAGCATGGTCACCTTATCATACTTATCATACTTGACTTTTAGCTATAAATATGACCCATCTAGCTAGTTCAAATGCGCGCACAATGTATTTTAGTCATTATAGAAACAGTCTTATCAAGTGTTTTTTTTGTGCAATTTATTATAAATGTCATCGATAAACAACTGACTTATACAGCTCATTTAAAACATTTTTTCCATCATAAGACTATATAAATTATCATGACAACAAGCTTATTTCTTTATTTTGAAGCATTTCACATTGAAGAAAAATATAAACTTGTTTATCGTACTAAGAATATTAAAGGTCAGCTTTAGCTTTTTATAGTAAAATGCCTGTTAACAAGCCACATAAATAACAAAAGTCTTGTTTAGTTTCTGGTTTATGCCAGGCTTCTGGTGTAACCTAATGCATTAAAAAATGTTTTTTCAGAATCAAGATATCTGGTATTGTCTAAAAGGAATGTCCACTCTCAGACTGATATTTTATATACAGTTAAGCAAATCCCCCAACCTCCTTTTTTTATACTTCACCCTCCTCTGCTGCTGTTGTGACTATTTACAAGCATGCACAGCAACAGAATTGGCTGCTACAGTATGGCCTTCAGCCATTGGCTGTGATGTCTAGAGATTGCGAACTTTCGAAAGTTCGGTCCTTCTTCGAACTTTCGAACTATATAGAAAGTTCGAAAGATCAAAAACGGACCCCTTAAGTCATTGGAGTCAAGTAGTTCGAATAGTTTACTAATGAATACATTAAAATATTATGGTATCTAATGTAAATGGCTGTGGACCTGGGAATGGTCTGGGAAACATGTTCCATATCCAGGACATTCAAAAATCTATTTTACTCTAACTCGCCTATTTTCGAGTTCGTTCGTGCCTAGTACCATGGTACATTTACTCGTGGATTCGATGCTCCTATAGGCTTTAATGGACACTTTCTTGTAGATTCGATGTTCGCGCCTAGAATCCATGTACAATTTTACTCTGGATTCGATGCTCGCGTATAGGTTTTAATGGACACTTTACTTGTAGATTCGATGTTCGCCGCCTAGATACCATGTACATTTTACGCGGGATTCGATGCTCGCGTATAGGCATAATGGACACTTTACTCGTAGATTCGATGTTCGCGCCTAGATACCATGGACATTTTACTCGTGGATTTGATGCTCGCGTATAGGTTTTAATGGACACTGTACTCGCGGATTGGATGCTCGCTTTCCACGCCTAGATACGATGTACATTTTACTCGCGGATTCGATCTCGCGTATGGTTTTAATGGACCCTTTACTCGCGGATTCCGATGCTCGAATGGTCCAGCATTCGATATTTATCGAAATTCCGAAATATCAAAATCCCGCGTCCAGAATAGTTCGAGAAGTCCGAATTCATTCGAATTCGAATAGTTCGGTTCGAACTCGGGTTCGAGTCCGAGTCCATCTCTAGTGATGTCATGGCTTTGACTGACGACTGATACTCAAAATCGTAGGACAGAAGGGGAAGCGGTTTCTTTCAGGAGCATCTTTGAAATAGGGAAATATAATGAAAAGGGTTGCTTGATTCAATTTAAGGGTGGACATGCCCTTTAATAGCAATATAACCCTGCAACGGGGAAAAGTTTTTCTTGCATCTGTGGAAACCTTCAAATGAGCCCCTTTTTATAGGTAATCTGGTAAAGGATTACGCAAATATAATAGTGCTTTTTCCTGTTGTGAAATTAGAGCTCACACAGGCCATTACCAATAGACTTCTGCAGGAAGCGTGATAAATAATCTGTTATTCATGTCGAATTAAACATCATCCTAAATACTAAAACAAACCTGTAATATGCACAGGACGCTGGACCCCATCTCACCGGCAGTGACATCATCCAACCGCCGGCCACAGGTGGGTCAGAAGGGGATCAGGGGTGCGCAAGTTGTGGTGGAATGTGTGCACGTGCGGGGGAGGGATGTGCATGGTTGAGTGTGGTTAGGACTACATTTCCCTAATCATCCGAACCTACTGCAAGATTCACCAGCAACTATGTGAGTGGGTTGGTAGCATATATCAGGATTATTATGTATCATATGGTTATTTAAAGATTTCTTCATACATAGCATTTTTTCTGATTGAACTTGTTAGAAGGTTGGACTATAAGACTGCATGGCATGCAACAACTGCAACCCCACCTTGTGAGGATACTTTACTATGTCCATCTGATTACCAAGTGTCATTCCTTCCTTTTATATAAAACCTACTCACCTACACAAATGATTGCTTTAACCGACCCAAATTGGGAATACGCCATGGTCCCACAACATAAACGCATGTGTAAAATAATGTAACCAAGAATTTTGACTTTTTGACTTTCAGAAATTTTATAAGTCCCTGCCTACATCACCTCGGCAAGTTTTCTCTTTCTTTTCTCGGGCCGAACTTTATGAGTTCGGACAAACTCGAACAATTCGAATTCTATCCAACAGTAGTTCGGGTTTTCCAAACTCATTTTCTACTATTATTGAAAAATCTGATAAACTGAATACCCAAACGGTAACACTTGAATGTAACGTTTGAATTGGTAACCCTTGAATGTAATCCTTCGATTCATTATCCCTAGAATGTATCATTTGGATCCCTGAATGTATCCTCGATTTCAGTATCCCTAGAATGTACATTTGGTAACCCTCGAATGTATCCTTCGATTTCAGTATCCCTAGAATGTATCATTTGGTAACCCCGAATTATCCTTCAATTCAGTATCCCTAGAATGATCATTTGGTATCCTGAATGTATCCTCGATTTCAGTATCCCTAGAAGATCATTTGGTATCCCTCGAATGTATCCTTCGATTCAAGTATCCCTAGAATGTTCATTTTGGGTACACCCTCAATGTATCCTTTGATTCAGTAATCCCTAGAATGGTATCATTTGGTAACCCTCGAATGTACTTCGATTTCAGTACCCTAGAATGTATCATTGGTCAGCCCTGCGAATGTATCCTTCGATTTCAATATCCCTAGAATGTATCATTTGGTATCCCTCGAATGTATCCTTCGATTTCAATACCCTAGAATGTATCATTTGGGTAACCCTCGAATGTATCCTTCGATTTCAATATCCCTAGAATGTATCATTTGGTAACCCTCGAAGGTATCCTTCGATTTCAATATCCTATAATGTATCATTTGGTAACCCTCAATGTATCCTTCGTTCAGTATCCCTAGAATGTATCATTTGATAACCCCTCGAAATGTATCCTTCGATTTCAGTATACCTAAATGTATCATTTGGTTACCCTTGAATTATCCTTCGATGTTCAATATCCCTAGAATGTACCATTTTGGTAACCCTCGAATTATCCTTCATTGCAATATCCCTAAATGTGATCATTTGGTAACCCTCAATGTATCCTCGATTTTCAATATCCCTAGAATGTATCATTTGGTAACCCTCGAATGTATCCTTCGATTTCAGTATCCCTAGAAATTGTATACATGTTGTGTAACCCTCGAATAGTACCCTTCGATTTGCAGTATCCCTAGAATGTTCATTTGATACCCTCACATGATCCTTCGTATTTCCAGTTCCTAAAATGTATCATTTGGTATCCCAATATAGCCTTCGATTGCAGTATCCCTATGATGTATCATTTGGTAACCCTCGAATGTTTATCCTTAAGAATTTCAGTAACTCCTGAAATGTTCATTTGTAACCTCGATGTAATCCTTCGATTTCCAGTTTACCCTAAAATGTATCATTGGTAATCCCTCGAATGCTGCCTTCGGTTTCGTATCCCAGAATGTATCATTTGGTAAACCCTCGAATGTATCCATCTTCGATTTCAAGTAACCCTAGAATGGTTCTTTGTATCCCTTGAATGTATACTTCGATTTCAGTGTCCTAGAATGTTCATTTGGTAACCCTGCGAAGTATCCTTCAGATTTCAATATCCCTACAGTATCATTTGTAACCCTTAAATGTATATCCGTAATTTCGGTATCCCTAGAAGTATCATTTGGTAACCCTCGTAATGTATCCTTCGAGTTCAGCACATCCTCCTAGAATGTACATCTGGTAACCCCGAATGGTAGCCTTCGATTGTCAGTATCCCTAGAATGTAGCATTTGTATCCCTTAGAATTATCCTTCATTTTCAGTTATCCCTAGAATGTGTCATTTGTAACCCTCGATGTATCCTTCGATTCGTCATTATCCCTAAATGTATCATTTGGTAACCCTCGAATGTATCCTGTCGATTTCATATCCTATACATGTACCATTTGTACCACCTCGAATGTATCCTTCATTCAATATCCCTAGAATGTATCATTTGTAACCCTCGAATGTATCCATCTATTTCAATATCCCTAAATTCGCTTGGTAACGCCTCGAATATATCCTTCCGATTTCATCAGTAATCCCTAGAATGGTAATCATTGGTAACCCTCAATGTACCTTCGCTTTCAGTATCCCTAGAATGTATCATTTTATAACCTCGCATGTATCCTTCGATTCGTATCCCGCTAAATGTATCATGTGTTATCATCCTCGATGTTCTTCGCATTCTCAGTACCCTAGAATGTTATCTTTGGTAACCTCGAATGTATCCTTAGATTTCAGTTCCTAGAATGTATCATTTTGGTAACCCCGCAATGTATCCTTTCGATTTCAATATCCTAAAATGTATCATTTGGTATCCCTCGAATGTATCCTTCGTTTCAGTATCCCTAGAATGTATCTTGGTAGACCCTCGAAGTATCCTTCGATTTCATTATCCCTGAATGTATCATTTGGTATCCCTGTGAATTATCTTCGATTTCACGTGTCCTAAATGTAATCATTGGGTAACCCTCGAATGTATCCTTACGTTTCAATCCCTAGAATGTTCATCTTGGTACCCTTAAAATGTTCCGTAAGATTTCGGTATGCCTAGAATGTACTACATTGGTACCCTCAATGTATCCTTCGATGTTCAGCGCATTCCCTAGAATGTATCATTTGGTAACAACACCAATGGCCTCTATTTCGTAGTCCCAGAATGTCATCATTTTGGTATCCCCTGTAGAATGATCCTTTCCGATTTCAGTATCCCCTAGAATGGTTATCATTTGGTAACCTCGAATGTATCCTCCGATTTCAGTATCCCTAGAATGTATCATTTGGTAACCCCCTCAATGTATCTTCGTTTCACGAGTATCCCTAGAATTGTATCTTTGGGTAACCCTCGAATGTATCCTTCGCTTTTAGTATCCCTAGAAGTAGCACTTTGGACCCTCGAATGTGATCCTTCGATTTCATTACCCAAATGTATCATTTTGTAACCTCGAATGTATCCTTCGATTCAGTTATCCCTAGAATGTATCATTGTGTAACCCTGGAATGTATCCTTAGATTTCAGTATCCACCTAGAATTATCAATTTGGTAACCCTCGATGGTATCTCTTCGATTTCATATCCCTAAATGTATCATTTGGTAACCCTCGAATGTTCCTTAGTTTTTTTTGTTTTTTTTTTGCAGTACCCTAGAATTGTAATCATTTGGGGTATCCTTTAGATTGTATCCTTCGATTTCATTATCCCTAGAATGTTCATTTGGTAACCCTCACATTACGCCTTTCGATTTCAGTATCCTAGAATGTATCAATTTGGTAACCCTCCAATGTATCCCCTATTCAGTTATCCCTAGAATGTTTATCATTTGGTAACCCTCGAATGTGTCCTTCGATTTCATATCCCTAAAATTTCCATTTGGTATCCTACGAATGTATTCCTTCGATTTCATATCCAGAATGTCATTTGTATCCCTCGCATGTTCCCTTCTGTTTAGTATCCCTAGAATGTATCATTGGTAACCCTCGAAGTATCCTTCGATTTCAATATCTCCTAAATGTTCATTTGGTATCCCTCGATGTCTCTTCGATTTCAACATCCCTAGAATGTATCATTTGGTAACCCCGCAATGTATCCCTTCGATTTCAATATCCCTCAGAATGTTAAATCCTTTGGTACCCTGTAATGTAATCCTCGAGTTCAATATCCCTAGAATGTATCATTTGGTAACCCTCGAAATGTATCCTTCGATTTCAAGTATCCCTAGAATGTATCATTTGGTAACCCTCGACATGTATCTTCGATTTCGTATCCCTAGATTAGTCGATTTGATTCCCTTGATGTATCCTTACGATTTTTCAGTATCCATAAATGTCTCATTGGTATCCCTTGATGTATCCTCGATTTCAGTATCCCTAGAATGTTCAATTTGGTAACCCTCAATGTATCCTTGATTTTCGCACCCTAAATTGATCATTTTGGTAACCCTCGACTTATCCTTCGATTTCAGTATCCCTAAAATGTATCATTTGGTATCCCTCGAATGTATCCTTTCGCATTTCAGTATCCTAGAAATGTAATACATTTTACTACCTCGAAGTAATCCTTCCATTTCAGTATCCCGTAGAATGTATCATTTTGATAACCCTCGAAAGTATCCTTCATTTCAGTATCCCTAGAATGTAATCATTTGGTAGAACCTCGATCTATCCTTCGTTTCATATATCTTCATGATCCCTAAATGTATCATTTGGGTAACCCTCAGAATGTATCCTTCGATTTTCCATATCCCTAAATGTAGTCATTTGGTAACCCGCCCTCCTGAATGTAAGATTGCTTTGCCCATACCTAAAGAAAAGACAGAGGATTTTGGATAATCCTCCGAATGATCCTTTTGTAATTTCACAGTAGAATAGTATATAAGGTAGACCAGTTGGGAAAGATGTATACTTCGTATTTAAGTAATCCATGTATAATTTGATCACCTTAAAATGAAAGTATTGCAGTTATAGAAATATCTGCGTTAACGAAGTATCCTTCGCATTAGTAGCTGCCAGAATTAATTGTAGCCACAGTTTTTCAATCGTACCTAGATGTATCATTTGGTTCCCTCGAAAGTATCATCCTCGATTTCAGTTACCTAGTAATGTATCATTTGTGATACCTCGAATAGTACCTTCATTTCAAGTATCGCCTATAAAAAAATGTATCATTTGTAATCCCTCAGAAGTTCCGTCGATTTCTGTATCCTAGAATGTAATCATTGATAACCTCGAGATTATCCTTACGATTCCAATATCCCTAGGAATGTAAATCCATTTGGTACCCTCGATGTATCCTTCGATTTCAGTATCCCTAGAAATGTATCTTTGGTAACCCTCGAATGTAATCCTACGATTTCAATACCCCCGGAATGTATCATTTGGTTCCCCTGACGAATGTAACCTTCGATTTCATATCCCTAGACATGTATCATTTGGTAACCCTCGAATGTATCCTGTTGTTCAGATCACCCTAGAATTAGTCCACTTGTATCCACTCGAATGTATCCTTTATTTCACTATCCTAGAATGTATCATTGGGTTAAACCCTCGAGTGTATCCTTCGATTTCATATACCCTAAGAATGTTATCATTTGTATCCTTAGAATGTATCCTTGCATTCACAGTATCCCTAGAATGTTCGTTTTAACCCGAATGTCTCCTTCGTTCCCTAGAATTATCATTCCTTTCAATGTAATCCTTCGATTAGTCTAGATAACATGTCCCTCGATATGACATATCCAGTTATCATTTGGGTAACCCTCGACTCGACCTTCGATTTCAGTATCCCTAGAATGTATCATTTGGTAACCCTCGAATGTATCCTTCGATTTCATATCCCTAATACAATCATTTGGTAACCCTCGAAGTATCCTTCGTATTTCAGTATCCCTAGAGATGTATCATTTGGTACTCCCTTGAATGTATCCTTCGATTTTAGTACGCCTAGAATGTATTATTTGGTAACCCTCAGAATGTATCCTTTGATTTCAGTATCCTCCTAAAGTAATCATTTGGTATCCCTCGAATGTATCCTTGAATTTCAATATCCCTTAATGTATCATTTGGGTATTCCTCGAATGTTCCCTTCGATTTCAGTGTCCCTAGAATGGATCATTTGTAACCCTCAAATGGTTATCCTTCGATTTTCCAGTATCCTAGAATGTATCATTTGGTACCCTCTGAATGAGCTCCTTCGGTTTTTAAGTTTCCCTAGAATGTATCCTTGGTATCCATCCTCGAATTTATCTTTCGATTTCATATCCTAGAATTTATCATTGGTCCCCTCGAATGTATCCTGCGATTTCAGTATTATCCCTAGAATTAATCATGTTGGTATCCCTCGAATGTATCCTCGATTTTCAGTATCCCTAGAATGTCTATATTGTAACCCTCGCAGTAGTATCCTTGAGATTTCAGTATCCCTAAATCTATCATTGGTATCCCGTGAATGTATACTTCGATTTCAGTATCCCTAGAAATGTAGCATTGGTATCCATCGAATGTATCCTTCGATTTCCATCATCCTAGAATGTATCATTTGGTAACCCTCGAATGTACCTTTGATTTCACGTGATCCCTAGAAGTATCATTTGGTATCCTCGATATGGGTAGTTCCTTTGATTTCATATCCTAGATGTATCATTTGGTAACCACCTCGATGTATCTTCGATTTCAGTATCCCTAGAATGTACATTGGTATCCCTTAGAATGATCCTTCATTTCATTCAGTATCCCTAGAATTTAACATTTGGGTATCCCCTCGAATGTATCCTCGATTTCAGTACCCTAGAATGTACTCATTTGGTACCCTCGATCTATCCTTCGATTTCAGTATCCCTAGATGTATCATTTGGTAACCCTCGAATGTATCTACTACGATTTCATATCCCTAAGAATATATCATTTGGTAACCCTCGAATGTATCCTTCGATTCCAGTAGTCCCTAGAATGTATCATTTGGTATCCTTGAATGTATCCTTCGATTTTAGTATCCCTAGAATGTATTATTGGTAGCCCTCGAATGTATCCTTTGATTATCAGTATCCCTAGAATGTATCATTTGGTATCCCTCGAATGTATCCTTTGATTTCAATATCCCTAGAATGTATCATTTGGTATCCTCGAATGTATCCTTCGATTTCAGTATCCCTAGAATGTATCATGTTGTAACCTCAATGTATCCTTCGTTTTCAGTATCCTAGAATTTATCATTTGGTATCCTCGATGTAGCCTTCGTTTAGTTGCCCTAGAATGTATCACTTGGTAATCCCTCGAATGTTCTTTCGATTTCAGTACCCAAGAATGTATCATTTGGTAACCCTCGAATGTATCCTTCGTTCAGTATCCCTAAATGTTCATTTGGTATCCCTCGAATGTATCCTTCGTTTCAATATCCCTAGAATGTATCATTTGGTAACCCCGAATGTATCCTTCGATTTCAGTATCCCTAGAATCTATCATTGGTATCCCTTGAATGTATACTTCGATTTCAGTATCCCTAATGTATCATTTGGAACCCTCGATGTATCCTTCGATTTCATATACCTGAATTAATTTTGAACCCCTAATGTATCAGATTTTCCGTAAGAATGTATCATTTGGTACCCTCGAATGTATCCTTCGATTTCAGCATCCCTAGAATGTATCAGTTTTAACCTCGAATGTACCCTTCGATTTCAGTCTCCCTAGAATGTATCATTTGGTATCCCGTCTCAAATGTCGTTCCTTCGATTTCTCAGATCCAGAATGTATCATTTGTACCCCTCGAATGTATCCTTCGATTTAGTATCCCTAGAATGAATCATGTTGTAACCCTCGAATGTATCCTCGATTGTCAGTACCCTAGAATGTATCATTTGGTAAACCCTCGGAATGTATCCTTCATTTCAGTATCCCTAGAATGTATCATTTGGTAACCCTGAATGTATCCTCATATTCGTATCCCTAGAATGTAATCATTTGGTAAACCCCGAATGTATCCTTCGATTTCAGTATCCCTAGAATGTATCATTTGATAACCTCGATAGTTCCTTCGATTCAGTATCCCGAAAATGTATCATTTGGTTATCCCTCGAATGTATCCGTTCGATTTCAGTATCTCTAGAATGTATCATTTGGTAACCCTCGAATGAATCTTTCGATTTCAACATCCCTAGAAGTATCATTTGGTATCCCTTGAATGTATCCTTCGATTTCATACCTAGAATGTATCATTTGGTAACCCTCGATGTTCCTTTGATTCGTATCCTAGATGTTCATTTGGAGCCCTCGAATGTATCCTTTGATTTCAATATCATAGAATGTATCATTTGGTATCCCTCGATGTATCCTTCGATTCAGTATCCCTAATGTATCATTGGTTCCATCGATGTATCCTTCATTTCAGTACCCTAGAATGTATCATTTTGATTATCCCCCTCGAATGATCCCATTTTTTCGATTTCAGTATCCCTAGAATGTATAATTTGGTACCCTCGAATGTATCTTCTATTTCAGTATCCCTAGAATGTATCATTTGTATCCCTCGAAGTATCCTTCGTTTCAGTATCCCTAGAATGTATCATTTGGATACCCTCGAATGTCTCCTTTGATTTCAGTCTCCCTAAATGTATCATTTGGTAACCCTCGAATGTATCCTTGATTTCAGTATCCTAGAAGGTTCATTTGGTATCCTGAATTATCCTTCAATCAGTATCCAGAATGTCATTTGGTATCCCTCGAAAGTACCTTCGATTCAGTATCCCTAGAATGTATCATTTGGTATCCCTCGAAAGTATCCTCAATTTCAAGTATCCCAGAATGATCTTTGGTCCCTCGAAGTATCCTTCGATTTCTTATCCCTAAAGTATCATTTGATCCCTCGAAAGTACCTTCGATTTCAGTATCCCTAGAATGGATCATTTGGTAACCCTCGAATGTATCCTTCGATTTCATATCCCTAAATGTATCATTTGGTAACCCTCGAAATGTAATCTACGATTTCAATACCCTGGATGTATCATTTGGTAACCCTCGATGTATCCTTCGATTTCAGTATCCCTAGAATTATCATTTGGTAACCCTCGAATGTATCCGTCGATTCAGTATCCTAGATGTATCATTTGGTATCCAGCGATGTATCCTTCGATTTCAGTAATCCCTAGAATGTATCATTGGTAACCCTCGAATGTATCCTTGTTTCAAGTATCCCTGAATGTATCATTTGGTCTCCCTCAATGTATCCTTTGATTCAATACCTAGAAGTATCATTTGGTAAACCCTCGAATGTATCCTTCGATTTCAGTATCCCTAGAATGTATCATTGGTCATCCCTTAGAATGTATCCTTCATTTCAGTATCCCTAAATTTAACATTTGGTACCTCGAATGTATCCTTCGATTTCAGTATCCCTAGAATGTATCATTTGGGAACCCTCGAATCTATCCTTCGATTTCAAGATCCCTAGAATGTTATCATTTTGGTAACCCTCGCTAGGTAAATCCTAAACGATTTCAATATCCCATAGAATATATCATTTGTAACCCTCATGTATCCTTCGATTTCCATATCCCTAGAATAGTCTTGGTATCCCTTGAATGTATCCTTCGATTTTAGTATCCCTAGAATGTAATTAATTTGGTAACCCTCGAATGTATCCTTTGATTTTCAGTATCCTAGAATGTATCATTTGTATCCCTCGATGTATCCTTTGATTTCATATTCCCTATAATGTACATTTGGTATCCCTCGACATGTCCTCGATTTCAGTTCCCCTACGATGTATCATTTGGTAACCCTCAAATGTATGCCTCGATTTCATTACCCTAGAATGTATCATTTGGTATCCCTCCGAATGTACCCTTCGTTTAGTTTCCTAGAATTGTATCATTGGTTCCCGCTCCAATGTACCTTCGATTTCAGTATCCCAGAATGTATCTTTGTAACCCCTCGAATTTCATCCTTAATTTCTGTATCCCAGAATCTATCATTGGTAATCCCTTAATGTATACTATCCGATTTCAGTATACCCTAAATGTATCATTTGTATTCCATCGAAGTATCCTTCGATTTCAGTATCCCTAGAATGTATCATTTGTTACGCCATTTCCTGATAGATCCCTATGCAATTTGAGCTCGAATGTATCCTTTGATTTCAGTATCCCTGGAGAATGTATCATTTGTGTCATGCCCTCGAGTCTTTATTCAATCCTAATTACATTTGGTACTTTTAATCCGTTCGTAATGCCTAATTATCACTGTATCCTTAGATGTACTCCTTCAATTTCACGTATCCTCAGAGATTTACACATTGGTATCCCTCGATGTACCTTCGATTTTTCAGTATCCCTAGAATGTACATTTGGTACCTCGAATCTATCCTTCGATTTCAGTAATCCTAGAATGTATCATTTGGTTAACCACCCTCGAATGATCCATCCACTGACAATCATATCCGCTAAATATATCATTTGGTAACCCTCACGGATGCTATCCTTCGATTCAGTACCTAATGTATCATTTGTATCCCCTTGAATGTATCCTTCGCTTAGTAATCCCTAAATGTATTCATTTGGTAACCCTCGAATGTATCCTTTATTTCCGTATCCCTAGAAATGTATCTTTGGTATCCCTCGAATGTATCCTTTGAATTTCAATATCCCTAGAATGTATCATTTGGTATCCCCTCGAATGTATCCTCTTTTCGAGTATCCCTAGAAATGTATCATTTTTGGTAACCCTCAATGTATCCTTCGATTTCAGTATCCCGAGAAATGTATCATTTGGATCCCTCGAATGAGCCTTCGGTTTTATTATTCCCTAGATGTATCACTTGGTACCCTCGAATGTATCTTCGCTATTCATTATCCCCTAGAATTATCATGTGGTAACCCTCGAATGTATACCTATCTTTCGCTTTCAGTACCCTAGAATGTATATTTGGTATCCATCAGATTCATCCGTTCGATTTCAAGTACCAGCAATGTAATCATTTGGTACACCTGTCTAATTTATCCTTAGATTTTCAGTATCCCTAGAATCTATCATTGGTATCCCATCGAAATGTTCTAGCGATGGTCAGTATCCCTAGAATGGTATCATTTGGTAACCCCCTCGAATTTCCTTCGATTTCAATAATCCTAGATGTATCTTTGGTACCCTTAATGTCTCCATATAAGATTTCCGGTATCCCTAGAATGTTACATTTGTAACACTCGAATGTTCCTTCGATTTCAGTATCCCAAATGTAATCATTTGTTTAACCCTCGAATGTAGCCTTCCGATTTCAGTAATCCCTAGAATATCATTTGGTTCCCTTATGAATGTATCCTTCGATTCAGTATCCCTAGAATGTATCACTTCGTTAACCCTCGATGTATCCTTCGATTTAGATATCCTAGAATGAATCAATTTGGTACCCTCATGACCGATTCATTCAAAATTAATCAGTTGTCCGCCTTTTATCCTCGATGTCAGTATCCCTAGAATGTATCATTTGGTAACCCTCGAATGTATCCTTCGATTTCCGTCAAAGGTTTATTGTCCCTCGAGAACTCTTGCTTCATACAGTGTATCATTTGGTAACCCTGGAATGTATCCTTCGATTTCATTAATCCCTAGATTTCTCATTTGGTAACCCTTACTTTAACTCCTCAGATTTCAGTCCCAAGATGTAAGTCCAATCTTGGTAACCCTCAAATGTGATCCTTCTTTCATTATCCCTAGAATGTATCATTTGATACACCCCTCCATGTATCCTTCGATTATCAGTATCCCTAAAATGTTATCATTTGGTAACCCTCGAATGTATACACCTGGCGATTTCAGTATCTCTAAATGTATCTTTGGTAACCTCGAATGTATCCTTCCGATTTCCAGTACCCTAGAACTGTATCATTTGAGATCCCTGAATGTACCTTTTCGCATTTTCAGTATCCCTAGATGTATCATGTGGTAACGCCTCGATGTATCCTTTTTATTTCCGTATCCCTAGAATGGTATCATTGGTATCCTCGTCAATGTAACCTTTGGATTTCAATATCCCTAGTAATGTACATTTGTATCCCCGATGTATCCTTCGATTTCATTATCCCTAGAATGTATCATTTGGTAACCCTCAAATGTAATCCCTGCATTTCAGTAGAAATCATAATCCCTAGAATGTATCTTTGGTACCCTCGAATGTAGCCTCGATTTTAGTTTCCCTGAAATGGATCACATTGGTATCCCTCGAATGTATCTTTCCGCTTCATCGTAGCCCTAGAAGTATCATTTGGTTAACCCTCCGAATGTATGGCTTCGATTTCATTATCAACCATGCTCCTGGCCGATAACAACACATATGAGGCTTTAACAAGGGATCCCACCAGCCGTTACAAGAAAAGAGTCATAGACTTACTACAACAGCTTCAAAAGGATAAAGCCATTGACCGAGCAATGTATCATCGCCTCTACCCTGGTGAGGCACATCCATGCATATATGGACTCCCAAAGATACATAAGGAAGGGGCCCCACTAAGACCTATAGTCAGCAGCATCAACTCTGTAACATACAAGGTGGCAAAATATCTAGCTAACATCTTAGGACCTTTGGTGGGAAGTTCTAAGCATCACATCCAGAACTCTCAGGATTTCACCAACAAGATTGAAGATATAGTACTCGGTGTAGAAGAAACTATGGTGTCCTATGATGTGACATCTCTCTTCACTTGTATACCCACCAAGGAGGCTGTTGACATGGTGAGAAAACGGCTGGTGGGATCCCTTGTTAAAGCCTCATATGTGTTGTTATCGGCCAGGAGCATGGTCACCTTATCATACTTATCATACTGTTGCTTTATAAATATGACCCATCTAGCTAGTTCAACTGCGCGCTACAATGTATTTTAGTCATTATAGAAACAGTCTTATCAAGTGTTTTTTTTGTGCAATTTATTATAAATGTCATCGATAAACTGACTTATAACAGCTCATTTAACATTTTTCCATCATAGACTAATATAAATTATCATGACAACAAGCTTATTTCTTTATTTTGAGAGCAATTTTCACATTGGAGGAAAAATATAAACTTGTTTATCGTACTAAGAATTATTAAAGGTCAGCATTAGCTTTTTATAGATAAAATGCCTGTTAACAAGCCACATAAATAACAAAAGTCTTGTTTAGTTTCTGGTTTATATGCCAGGCTTCTGTGTGTAACCTAATGCATTAAAAAATGTTTTTCAGAATCAGAGATATCTGGTATTGTCTTAAAGGGAATGTCCACTCTCAGACTGATATTTTATATACAGGGTAAGCAAATCCCCCAAACCTCCTTTTTTTATACTTCACCCTCCTCTGCTGCTGTTGTGAACTAGTTACAAGCATGCACAGCAACAGAAGTGGCTGCTACAGTAATGGCCTTCAGCCATTGGCTGTGATGTCTAGAGATGGGCGAACTTTCGAAAGTTCGGTCCGTCTTCGAACTTTCGAACTATATAGAAAGTTCGAAAGATCAAAAACGGACCCATTAAAGTCAATGGGAGTCAAGTAGTTCGAATAGTTCTAATGAAATACAATTAAAATATTAATGGTATCTTAATGTAAATGGCTGTGGGACCTGGGAAATGGTCTGGGGAACATGTTCCGATATCCAGGACATTCAAAAAATCTATTTTACTCTAACTCGCGCTATTTTCGAGTTCGTTCGTGCCTAGGTACCATGTACATTTTACTCGTGGATTCGATGCTCGCGTATAGGCTTTAATGGACACTTTACTTGTAGATTCGATGTTCGCGCCTAGATACCATGTACATTTTACTCGTGGATTCGATGCTCGCGTATAGGCATTAATGGACACTTTACTCGTAGATTCGATGTTCGCGCCTAGATACCATGGACATTTTACTCGTGGATTTGATGCTCGCGTATAGGTTTTAATGGACACTGTACTCGCGGATTGGATGCTCGCTTTCACGCCTAGATACGATGTACATTTTACTCGCGGATTCGATGCTCGCGTATAGGTTTTAATGGACCCTTTACTCGCGGATTCGATGCTCGAATGGTCCAGCATTCGATATTTATCGAAAGTCCGAAAATATCAAAAATCCGCGTCCAGAATAGTTCGAGAAGTCCGAATTCATTCGAATTCGAATAGTTCGGTTCGAACTCGGGTTCGAGTCCGAGTCCATCTCTAGTGATGTCATGGCTTTGACTGACGACTGATACTCAAAATCAGTAGGACAGAAGGGGAAGCGGGTTCTTTCAGGAGCATCTTTGAAATAGGGAAATATAATGAAAAGGGTTGCTTGAGTCAATTTAAGGGTGGACATGCCCTTTAATAAGCAATATGATCCTGCAACGGGGAAAAGTTTTCTTGCATCTAGTGGAAACCTTCAAATGAGCCCCTTTTTATAGGTAATCTGGTAAAGGATTACTGCCAAAATATAATAGTGCCTTTTTCCTGTTGTGAAATTAGAGCTCACACAGGCCATTTACCAATAGACTTCTGCAGGAAGGCTTGATAAATCAATCTGTTATTCATGTCGAATTAAACATCATCCTATATACTAAAACAAACCTGTCAATATGCACAGACGCTGGACCCATCTCACCGGCAGGTGACATCATCCAACCGCCGGCCACAGGTGGGTCAGAAGGGGATCAGGGGTGCGCAAGTTGTGGTGGAATGTGTGCACGTGCGGGGGAGGGATGTGTGCATGGTGTGAGTGTGGTTAGGACTACATTTCCCTAATCATCCGAACCTACTGCCAGATTCACCAGCAACTATGTGAGTGGGTGGTAGCATATCAGGATTATTAGTATAATAATGGTTATTTAAAGATGTCTTCATAGCATTGCATTTTTCTGATTAACTTGTTTATAAGGTTTGGACTATAAGACTGCATGGCATGCAACAACTGCACCCACACTTGTGAGGATACATTACTATGTCCATACTGATTACCAAGTGTTCATTCCTTTTATAATAAAACCCTACTCACTCTACACAAATGATTTGCTTTAACCGACCCAAATTAGGGAATACAGCCATGGTCATACAACAATACGCAGTTGTAAAATAATGATACCAAAGGAATTTTGACTTTTTGACTTTCAGAAATGTATAAGTCCCTGCCTACATCACCTCGGCAAGTTCTCTTCTTTTCTTCAGGCCGAACTTTATGAGTTCGGACAAACTCGAACAATTCGAATTCTATCCAACATAGTTCGGGTTTTCCAAACTCATTTTCACTAATTATTGAAAAATCTGATAATTACTGAATACCCAAATCGGTAACACTTGAATGTAACGTTTGAATTTGGTAACCCTTGAATGTATCCTTCGATTTCAGTATCCCTAGAATGTATCATTTGGTATCCCTTGAATGTATCCTTCGATTTCAGTATCCCTAGAATGTATCATTTGGTAACCCTCGAATGTATCCTTCGATTTCAGTATCCCTAGAATGTATCATTTGGTAACCCTCGAATGTATCCTTCGATTTCAGTATCCCTAGAATGTATCATTTGGTAACCCTCGAATGTATCCTTCGATTTCAGTATCCCTAGAATGTATCATTTGGTAACCCTCGAATGTATCCTTCGATTTCAGTATCCCTAGAATGTATCATTTGGTAACCCTGGAATGTATCCTTAGATTTTAGTATCCCTAGAATGTATCATTTGGTAACCCTCGAATGTATCCTTCGATTTCAGTATCCCTAGAATGTATCATTTGGTAACCCTCAAATGTATCCTTAGATTTCAGTATCCCTAGAATGTATCATTTGGTATGCCTCGAATGTATCCTTCGATTTCAGTATCCCTAGAATGTATCATTTGGTATCCCTCAAATGTATCCTTCGATTTCAGTATCCCTAGAATGTATCATTTGGTATCCCTCGATTGTATACTTCGATTTTAGTATCCCTAGAATGTATCATTTGGTATCCCTCGAATATATCCTTCGATTTCAGTATCCCTAGAATGTATCATTTGGTATCCCTCGAATATATTCTTCGATTTCATATCCCTAAAATGTATCTTGGTAGCCCTCAGTATCCATTCGATTTTCAATATCCCGGAATGTATCATTTGGTAACCCTCGAATGTATCCTTCGATTTCAGTATCCCTAGAATGTATACATGTTTGCCTAACCCTCGATAGTACCCTTCGATTTCAGTATCCCAGAAGTTCATTTGATATCCCTCGAATGTATCCTTCATTTCAGTATCCTAATAATGTATCATTTGGTACCCGAAGTATCCTTCGATTTCAGTATCCCTAATGTATCATTTGGTAACCCTCGAATGTATCCTTAAATTCAGTATCCCAAATGTATATCATTTGTAACCCTCGATGTAATCCTCGATTTCATGTACCCTAAAATGTATCATTGGTATCCCTCGAATGCTAGTCCTTCGTTTCAGTATCCCTAGAATGTATCATTTGGTAACCCTCGAATGTATCCTTCGATTTCAAGTATCCCTAGAATATCATTTGGTACCCTCGAATGTATCCTTCGATTTCGAGTATCCCTAGAATGTTCATTTGGTAACCCTCGAATGTATCCTTCGATTTCATAGTATCCCTAAAATGTATCATTTGGTACCCTAATGTATCCGTATTTCGTATCCCTAAATGTATCATTTGGTAACCCTCGAATGTATCCTTCGATTTCATATCCCTAGAATGTATCATTGGTAACCGGAATGTACCTCATTCGTATCCCTAATGTACATTTGGTATCCCTTAGAATGTATCCTTCTTTTCAGTTATCCTAGAATGTTCCATTTGGTAACCCTCGAATGTATCCTTCGATTTTCAGTATCCCTAAATGTATCATTTGGTAACCCTCGAATGTATCCTTCGATTTCCATATCCCTAGAATACCATTTGTAACCCGAATGTATCCTTCAATTCATATCCCTAGAATGTATCATTTTGTAACCCTCGAATGTATCCATCTATTCAATATCCCTAGAATGTTTTGGTACCCTCGAATGTATCCTTCGATTTCAGTATCCCTAGAATGTACATTTGGTAACCCTCGTAATGTAGCCTTCGATTTCAGTATCCCTAGAATGTATCATTTTATACCCTCGAATGTATCTTCGATTTCTATCCCTAGAATGTATCATTTGTTATCCCTCGAATGTATCCTTCGATTTCAGTATCCCTAGAATGTATCATTTGGTAACCCTCGAATGTATCCTTGATTTCAGTATCCTAGAATGTATCATTTTGGAACCCTCGAATGTATCCTTCGATTTCAGTATCCCTAAAAATTACATTTGGTAACCCTCGAATGTATCCTTCGGATTTCAGTATCCCTAGAATGTATCATTGGTAACCCTCGAATGTATCCTTCGATTTCAGTATCCCTAGAATGTATCATTTGGTAATCCCTGAATGTATCTTCGATTTCAGTTCCCTAAATGTATCATTGGTTAACCCTCGAATGTATCCTTCGATTTCAGATCCCTAGAATGTTATCATTTGGTACCCTTAATGTACCGTGATTTCGAGTATCCTAGAATGTACATTTGGTACCCTCTGAATGTATCCTTCGATTTCAAGTTCCCTAGAATGTATCATTTGGTAACCCTCATATGCCTCTATTTCCAGTAATCCCTAGAATGTATCATTTTGGTATCCCTAGAATGTAGCCTTCGATTTCAGTATCCCTAGAATGTATCATTGGTACCCGAATGTATCCTCGTTTTCAGTATCCCTAGATGTATCTTGTAACCCTCGAATGTACTTCGTTTCAGTATCCCTAGAATGTATCATTTGGGTAACCCTCGAATGTATCCTTCGATTTCAGTATCCCTAGAAGTGCCATTGGTACCCTCGAATGTATCCTTCGATTTCAGTTACCCTAGAATGTATCATTTGTAACCCTCGAATGTATCCTTCGATTTCAGTATCCCTAGAATGTATCATTTGGTAACCCTCGAATGTATCCTTCGATTTCAGTATCCACTAGAATTATCAATTTGGTAACCTCGAGTATCTTCGATTTCATTATCCCTAGAATGTATCATTTGGTAACCCTCGATTTCCTTGATTTTGTTTCAGTATCCCTAGAATTGTTAATCCATTTGGTAATCCTTTAGAATGTATCCTTCGATTTCATTATCCCTAGAATGTATCATTTGGTAACCCTCGAATGTACCTTCGATTTCAGTATCCTAGAATGTATCAATTTGGTAACCCTCCTAATGTATCCCTTTCATTAATCCCTAGAATGTATCATTTGGTAACCCTCGAATGTTCCTTCGATTTCAGTATCCCTAGAAATGTATCATTTGGTATCCCTCATGTATCCTTCGATTTCACTTATCCCAGAATGTCGCTTTGACCCTCGATGTCTTCTAGTATCCCTAGAATGTATCATTTGGTAACCCTCGAATGTATCCTTCGATTTCAATATCCTAAATGTTCTTGGTATCCCTCAATGTATCCTTCGATTTCAACATCCCCTAGAATGTATCATTTGGTAACCCTCGCAATGTATCCTTCGATTTCAATATCCCTAGAATGTATCTTTGGTAACCCTAATGATCCTCGAGTTATATCCTGAATGTTCATTTGGTAACCCTCGAAATGTATCCTTCGATTTCAGTATCACCTATAATGTATCATTTGGTAACCCTCGAATGTACCTTCGATTTCAGTATCCCTAGAAGTACGATTTGATACCCTGAATGTATCCTTCGATTTTTCATTTATCCTGAAATGTCTCATTGTATCCTTGATGTATCCTTCGATTTCAGTATCCCTAGAATTTAATTTGGTAACCCTCTAATGTATCCTTCGATTTCAGACCCAAATTGATCATTTGGTAACCCTCGATGTATCCTTCGATTTCAGTATCCCTAAAATGTATCATTTGGTATCCCTCGAATGTATCCTTCGATTTCAGTATCCTAGAAATGTATACATTTGGTACTACCCTCGAATGTATCCTTCGTTTCAGTATCCCTAGAATGTATCATTTTGATAACCCTCGAAGTATCCTTCATTTCAGTATCCCTAGAATGTATCCATTTGGAACCTCGAATTATCTTCGATTTCATATATCCATTCCTAGAATGTATCATTTGGTACCCTCGAATGTATCCTTCGATTTCCATATCCCTAGAATGTTCATTTGGTAACCCCGCCTTACCCTTTAGAATGTAAGAATTAGATCCCAAAGATTTGATATTGAGTTATCTGAAGTAGTTGAAAAACGAATGTATCCTTTAGTTAGTATATAGAATGTATCATTTGTACCCTTAAGAATGTATAAGATTGAGTATATAGAATGTATCATTGCGTATATCGAAAGTATCCTTCGATTTCAGTACCCTCCCTAGAATGTATCATTGGTACCTCGAGTTTCCTTCAATTTCAGTATCCCTAGAATGTATCATTTGGTATCCCTCGAAAGTATCCCGATTTCATTATCCTAAATGTATCATTTGATACCTCGAAAGTACCTTCGATTTCAGTATCCCTATAATGTATCATTTGTAACCCTCGAATGTATCCTCGATTTCGTATCCTAGAATGTTCAGTTGTAACCTCGAATGTATCCTACTATTTCCAATATCCCTGGAATGTATCATTTGGTAACCCTCAATGTATCCTTCGATTTCAGTACCCTAGAATGTATCATTTGGTAACCCTCGAATGTATCCGTCGATTTCAGATCCCTAGAATGTATCATTTGGTATCCATCGAATGTACCTTCGATTTCAGTACCCTAGAATGTATCATTTGGTAACCCTCGAATGTATCCTTTGATTCATATCCCTAGAATGTTCATTTGGTATCCCTCGAATGTATCCTTTATTTCATATCCTAGAATGTATCATTTGGTAACCCTCGAATGTATCCTTCGATTTCAGTATCCCTAGAATGTTATCATTTGTATCCCTTAGAATGTATCCTTCATTTCAGTATCCCTAGAATTTAACATTTGGTATCCTTTCGAATGAATCCCTTCGATGTCAGTGATCCCTAGAATGTATCATTTGGTAACCCTCGATCTACCTTCGATTTCAGTATCCCTAAATGTATCATTTGGTAACCCTCGAATGTATCCTACGATTTCAATATCCCTAAATATATCATTTGGTAACCCTCGAATGTATCCTTCGATTTCAGTTCCCTAGAATGTATCATTTGGTTCCCTTGAATGTATCCTTCGATTTTAGTACCTAGAATGTATATTGGTAACCCTCGAATGTATCCTTTGATTCATATCCTCTAGAATGTATCATTTGGTATCCTCGAATGTATCCTTTGATTTCAATATCCCTAAATGTATCATTTGGTATCCCTCGAATGTATCCTTCGATTTTCAGTTCCCTAGAATGATCATTTGTAACCCTCAAATTATCCTTCGATTTCAGTATCCCTAGAATGTATCATTGGTATCCCTCGAATGATACCTTCGGTTTTAAGTTTTCCCTAGAATGTATCCTTGGTATCTCTCGAATTATCTTTCGATTTTCATTATCCTAGAATTATCATTGGTACCCTCGAATGTATCCTTCGATTTCAGTATCCCTAGAATGTATCATTTGGTACCCTCGAATGTATCCTCGATTTCAGTATCCCTAGATGTATCATTGGTACCCTCGCATGTATCTTAGATTTCAGTATCCCTAAATCTATCATTGGTATCCCTGAATGTATACTTCGATTTCAGTATCCCTAGAATGTACATTGGGTATCCATCGAATGTATCCTTCGATTTCATATCCTAGAATGTACATTTGGTAACCCTCGAATGTTCCTTGATTTCAGTATCCCTAGAAGTATCATTTGGTATCCTCGAATGTTCCTTTGATTTCAATATCCTAGAATGTATCATTTGGTAACCCTCGATGTATCCTTCGTTTCAGTATCCCTAGAATGTATCATTTGGTATCCCTTAGAAGTATCCTCAATTCAGTATCCCTAGAATTAACATTTGGTATCCCCTAAATGTATCCTTCGATTTCAGTATCCCTAGATGTATCATTTGTGTAACCCTCGAATCTACCTTCGATTTCAGTATCCCTAGAATGTATCATTTGGTAACCCTCGAATGTACCTACGATTTCAATATCCCTAGAATATATCATTTGGTAACCCTCGAATGTATCCTTCGATTTCAGTATCCCTAGAATGTATCATTTGGTATCCCTTGAATGTATCCTTCGATTTTAGTATCCCTAGAATGTATTATTTGGTAACCCTCGAATGTATCCTTTGATTTCAGTATCCCTAGAATGTATCATTTGGTATCCCTCGAATGTATCCTTTGATTTCAATATCCCTAGAATGTATCATTTGGTATCCTCGAATTGTATCCTTCATTTCAGTATCCCTAGAATGTATCATTTGGTAACCTCAATGTATCCTTCGATTTCAGTATCCTAGAATGTATCATTTGGTATCCCTCGAATGTAGCCTTCGTTTTTAGTTCCCTAGAATGTATCACTTGGTATCCTCCGAATATCTTTCGATTTCAGTATCCCTAGAATTATCATTTGGTAACCCTCGAATGTATCCTTCGTTTCAGTATCCCTAGAATGTATCATTTGGTATCCCTCGAATGTTCCTTCGATTTCAGTATCCCTAGAATGTATCATTGGTAACCTCGAATGTATCCTTAGATTTCAGTATCCCTAAATCTATCATTGGTATCCCTTGAATGTATACTTCGATTTCAGTATCCCTAGAATGTATCATTTGGTAACCCTCGAATGTATCCTTCGATTTCATATACCTAGAATGTATCATTTGGTAACCCTTAAATGTTTCCACGATTTCGATCCATCCCTAAATGTATCAGTTGGTACCTCGAATGATCCTTCGATTTCAGCATCCCTAGAATGTATCATTTGTTAACCCTCGAATGGTACCTTCGATTTCAGTATCCCTAGAATGTATCATTTGTGATCCCTT
The DNA here is from genome assembly GCA_019447015.1 of Hymenochirus boettgeri. Taxonomy (NCBI): domain Eukaryota; kingdom Metazoa; phylum Chordata; class Amphibia; order Anura; family Pipidae; genus Hymenochirus; species Hymenochirus boettgeri. The sequence continues at coordinate 134,502,044 of CM033477.1, forward strand.
AGAATGTTCCTTCGATTTCAGTATCCCTAGAATGATCATTCGTAACCCTCGAATGTATCCTTCGATTTAGTATCCCTAGAATGATCATTTGGTAACCCTCGATGTATCCTTCGATTCAGTATCCCTAGAATGTATCATTTGGTAACCCTGAATGTCCTTCGATTTCAGTATCCCTAGAATGTTATTTGGTAACCCTCGAATGTATCCTCAGATTTCAGTATCCTAGAATGTACATTGGTAACCCTCGAATGTATCCTTCGATTTCAGTATCCCTAGAATGTATCATTGTGATAACCCTCAATGTATCCTTCGATTTCAGTATCCCTAAATGTATCATTTGGTATCCCTCGAATGTATCCTTCGATTTCAGTATCTCTAGAATGTATCATTTGTAACCCTCGAATGTATCCTTCGATTTCAGCATCCCTAGAATGTATCATTGGTATCCCTTGAATGTATCCTTCGATTTCAATATCCCTAGAATGTATCATTTGGTAACCCTCGAATGTATCCTTTGATTCAGTATCCTAGAAGGTATCATTGGTGGAGCCCTCGAATGTATCCTTTGATTTCAAATCCCTAGAATGTATCATTTGGTATCCCTCGATGTATCCTCTGATTTCGTTCCCTAGATGTATCATTTGGTCTCCTCGAAATGTATCCTTCGATGTCAGTACCCTAGAATGTATCATGGGTATCCCTCGAATGTATCCTTCTGATTTCATATCCCTGAATTTATCATTTGGTAACCCTCGAATGTATCCTTCGATTTCAGTATCCCTAGAATGTTCATTTGGTATCCCTCGAATGTATCCTTCGATTTCAGTACCCTAGAATGTATCATTTGGTATCCCTCGAATGTATCCTTGATTTCAGTATCCCTAGAATGTATCATTTGGGTAACCCTCGAATGTATCCTTTGATTTCAGTATCCCTAGAATGTGACTTTGGTATCCCTAGAATGTATCCTTCAACTTGCAGTATCCCTAGAATGTATCATTTGGTATCCCGCAAGTATCCTTCGATTTCAGTATCCTAGAATATCATTGGTATCCCTCGAATGTACCTTCAATTTCAGTATCCCTAGAATGTACATTTGGTATCCCTCGAAAGTACCTTCGATTTCATTACCCTAGAAGTATCATTTGATAACCCTCGAAGGTATCTTCGATTTCAGTATCCCTAGAATGTATCATTTGGTAACCCTCGAATGTATCTTCGATTCAGTATCCCTAGAATGTATCATTTGGTAACCCTCGAATGTATCCTAACGATTTCAATATCCCTGGAATGTATCATTTGGTAACCCTCGAATGTATCCTTCGATTTCAGTATCCCTAGAATGTATCTATTGGTAACCCTCGAATGTATCCGTCGATTTCGTATCCTAGAATGTATCATTTGGTATCCATCGAATGTATCCTTCGATTTCAGTATCCCTAGAATGTATCATTGGTAACCCTCGAATGTATCCTTTGATTTCAGTATCCCTAGAATGTATCATTTGGTATCCCTCGAATGTATCCTTTGATTTCAATATCCCTAGAATGTATCATTTGGTAACCCTCGAATGTATCCTTCGATTTCAGTATCCCTAGAATGTATCATTTGGATCCCTTAGAATGTATCCTTCAATTTCAGTATCCCTAGAATTTAACATTTGGTATCCCTCGAATGTATCCTTCGATTTCAGTATCCCTAGAATGTATCATTTGGTAACCCTCGAATCTATCCTTCGATTTCATATCCCTAGAATGTATCATTTGGTAACCCTCAATGTATCCTACGATTCAATATCCATAGAATATATCATTTGTAACCCTCAATGTATCCTTCGATTTCAGTATCCCTAGAATGTACATCTTGGTATCCCTTGAATGTATCCTTCGATTTTAGTATCCCTAGAATGTATTATTTGGTAACCCTCGAATGTATCCTTTGATTTCAGTATCCTAGAATGTTCATTTGGTATCCCTGAAGTATCCTTTGATTTCATATCCCTAAATGTATCATTTGTATCCCTCGAATGTACCTTCGATTTCAGTATCCCTAGAATGTATCATTTGGTAACCCTCAAATGTATCCTTCGATTTCAGTATCCCTAGAATGTATCATTTGGTATCCCTCGAATGTAGCCTTCGGTTTTAGTTTCCCTAGAATGTATCATTTGGTATCCCTCGAATGTATCCTTCGATTTCAGTATCCCTAGAATGTATCATTTGGTAACCCTCGAATGTATCCTTAGATTTCTGTATCCCTAGAATCTATCATTGGTATCCCTTGAATGTATACTTCGATTTCAGTATCCCTAGAATGTATCATTTGGTATCCATCGAATGTATCCTTCGATTTCAGTATCCCTAGAATGTATCATTTGGTAACCCTCGAATGTATCCTTTGATTTCAGTATCCCTAGAATGTATCATTTGGTATGCCTCGAATGTATCCTTTGATTTCAATATCCCTAGAATGTATCATTTGGTAACCCTCGATTTATCCTTCGATTTCAGTATGCCTAGAATGTATCATTTGGTATCCTTAGAATGTATCCTTCAATTTCAGTATCCCTAGAATTTAACATTTGGTATCCCTCGAATGTATCCTTCGATTTCAGTATCCCTAGAATGTATCATTTGGTAACCCTCGAATCTATCCTTCGATTTCAGTATCCCTAGAATGTATCATTTGGTAACCCTCGAATGTATCCTACGATTTCAATATCCCTAGAATATATCATTTGGTAACCCTCAGTGATTATCCTCGATTTCAGTACCTAGAATGTATCATTTGGTATCCCTTGAATGTATCCTTCGATTTTAGTATCCCTAGAATGTATTATTTGGTAACCCTCGAATGTATCCTTTGATTTCAGTATCCCTAGAATGTATCATTTGGTATCCCTCGAATGTATCCTTTGATTTCAATATCCCTAGAATGTATCATTTGGTATCCCTCGAATGTATCCTTCGATTTCAGTATCCCTAGAATGTATCATTTGGTAACCCTCAAATGTATCCTTCGATTTCAGTATCCCGAGAATGTATCATTGGTATCCCTCGAATGTAGCCTTCGGTTTTAGTTTCCCTAGAATGTATCACTTGGTATCCCTCGAATGTATCTTTCGATTCAGTATCCCTAGAATTTATCATTTGGTAACCCTCGAATGTATCCTTCGATTTCAGTATCCCTAGAATGTATCATTTGGTATCCCTCGAATGTATCCTTCGATTTCAGTATCCCTAGAATGTATCATTTGGTAACCCTCGAATGTATCCTTAGATTTCAGTATCCCTAGAATCTATCATTTGGTATCCCTTGAATGTATACTTCGATTTCAGTATCCCTAGAATGTATCATTTGTAACCCTGAATGATCCTTCGATTTCAATATCCTAAATGTATCATTTGTAACCCTTAAATGTATCCATAGATTTCGGTATCCCTAGAATGTATCATTTGTAACCTCGAATGTTCCTTCGATTTCAGTATCCCAGAATGTATCATTTGTTAACCCTGAATGTAGCCTTCGATTTCAGTATCCCTAGAATGTATCATTTGGTTCCCTTAGAATGTCCTTCGATTCAGTATCCCTAGAATGTATCACTTCGTAACCCTCGATGTATCCTTCGATGTTAGTATCCCTAGAATGAATCATTGTAACCCTCGAATGTATCCTTCGATTCGTATCCCTAGAATGTATCATGTTGTAACCCTGGAATTATCCTTCGATTCAGTATCCCTAGAATGTATTCATTTGGTAACCCTGAATGTATCCTCGATTTCAGTATCCCAGAATGTATCATTTGGTAACCCTGGAATGTATCCTTCGATTTCAGTTATCCCTAGATGTTCATCATTTGGTAACCCTTAATGTTCCTCAGATTTCAGTATCCCTATAGATGTATCATTTGGTAACCTCAAATGTATCCTTCGTATTTCAGTTATCCCTAGAATGTATCATTTGATACCCCTCGAATGTATCCTTCGATTTCAGTATCCCTAAAATATCATTTGGTATCCCTCGAATGTATCCTTCGATTTCAGTATCTCTAGAATGTATCATTTGGTAACCCTCGAATGTATCCTTCGATTTCAGTATCCCTAGAATGTATCATTTGGTATCCCTTGAATGTATCCTTCGATTTCAGTATCCCTAGAATGTATCATTTGGTAACCCTCGAATGTATCCTTTATTTCAGTATCCCTAGAATGTATCATTGGTATCCTCGAATGTATCCTGATTTCAATATCCCTAGAATGTACATTTGGTATCCCCGATGTATCCTTCGATTTCAGTATCCCTAGAATGTATCATTTGGTAACCCTCAAATGTATCCTTCGATTTCAGTCATCCCTAGAATGTATCATTTGGTATCCCTCGAATGTAGCCTTCGATTTAGTTTCCCTAGAATGTATCACTTGGTAATCCCTCGAATGTATCTTTCGATTCATGTATCCCTAGAATGTATCATTTGGTAACCCTCGAATGTATCCTTCGATTTCAGTATCCCTAGAATGTATCATTTGGTATCCCTCGAATGTATCCTCGATTCAGTATCCCTAGAATGTATCATTTGGTAACCCTCGAATGTATCCTTGAGATTTCAGTATCCCTAGAATCTATCATTGGTAACCCTTGAATGTATCCTTTCGATTTCAGTATCCCTAGAATTATCTTTGGTAACCCTCGAATGTATCCTTCGATTTCAATATCCCTAGAATGTATCATTTGGTAACCCTTAAATGTATCCGTAGATTTCGGTATCAATAGAATGTATCATTTGGTAACCCTCGAATGTATCCTTCGATTTCAGCATCCCTAGAATGTATCATTTGGTAACCCTCCAATGTAGCCTTCGATTTCAGTATCCCTAGAATGTATCATTTGGTATCCCTTAGAATGTATCCTTCGATTTCAGTATCCTAGAATGTATCATTTGGTAACCCTCGAATGTATCCTTCGATTTCAGTATCCCTAGAATGTATCATTTGGTAACCCTCGAATGTATCCTTCGTATTTCAGTATCCTAGAAATGTACTCATTTGGTAACCCTGAATGTATCCTTCGATTTCAGTATCCCTAGAATGTTCATTGGTAACCCTGAATGTATCCTAGATTTCAGTATCCCTAGAATGTATCATTTGGTAACCCTCGAATGTATCCTTCGATTTTATTCCCTAGAATGTATCATTTGGTAACCCTCGAAATTTACCTTCAGATTTCAGTATCCCTAGAATGTATCATTTGGTACCCTCGAATGTACCTTCGATTTCAGTATCCCAGTGTATCATTTGATAACCCTCGAATGTATCCTTCGATTTCAGTATCCCTAGAATGTATCATTTGGTAACCCTCGAATGTATCCTCGATTTCAGTTCCCTAGAATGTAGCATTTGGTAACCCTCGAATGTATCCCTTCGCTTTCAGTTAATCCTAGATTATCATTGTGATAACCCTCGAATGTATCCTTCGATTTCAGTATCCCTAAAATGTATCATTTGGTATCCCTCGAATGTATCCTTCGATTTCAGTATCCCTAGAATGTATCATTTGGTAACCCTCGAAGTATCCTTCGAATTCAATATCCCTAGAATGTATCATTTGGTAACCCTTAATAGTATCCGTAGTTTCGTATCCCTAGAATGTATCATTTGGTAACCCTGAAGTGTATCCTTCGTTTCAGCATCCCTAGAATGTATCATTTGGTAACCCTCGAATGTAGCCTTCGATTTCAGTATCCCTGAGAATGTATTTATTTGGTATCCTTAAATGTTCCTTCGTTTCATATCCCTAGAATGTATCATTTGGTAACCTCGAATGTATCCTTCGATTTCAGTATCCCTAGAATGTATCATTTGGTAACCTCGAATGTATCTTCGATTCAGTATCCCTAGAATGTATCATTTGGTAACCCTCGAATGTATCCTTCGATTTCAGTATCCCTAGAATGTATCATTGTGGTAACCCTCGAATGTATCCTCGATTTCAGTATCCCTAGAATGTATCATTTGGTAACCCTCGAATGTATCCTTCGATTTCAGTATCCCTAGAATGTATCATTTGGTAACCCTGAATGTATCCTTCGATTTTAGTATCCCTAGAATGTATCATTTGTACCCTCGAATGTATCCTTCGATTTCAGTATCCCTAGAATGTATCATTTGGTAACCCTCAATGTATCCTTAGATTTCAGTATCCCTAGAAGTCATTGGTATCCTCGAATGTATCCTTACGATTTCAGTATCCCTAGAATGTATCATTTGGTACCCTCGAAATGTATCCTTCGATTTCACAGTATCCCAGAATGTATCCTTTGGTATCCCTCTATGTATACTTCGATTTTATTATCCCTAGAATGTATCATTTGTATCCCTCGAATATCTCTTCGATTTCAGTATCCCTAGAATGTATCATTTGGTTATCCCTCGTAATATATCTTCGATTTCAGTATCCCTAGAAGATTTCCATTTGGTATCCCTCGAATATATCTTCGATTTCAGTATCCCAAAGTATCATTTGGTATCCCTCGAATGTATACTTCGATTTCAGTATCCCTAGAATGTTCATTTGGTATCCCTAGAATGTAGCCTTAGATTCAGTATCCAGAATGTATCATTTGGTATCCCTCGAATAATCCTTCGATTTCAGTATCCCTAGAATGTATCATTTGGTAACCCTCGAATATATCCTTCGATGTCAGTATCCCTAGAAGTATCATTTGGTATCCCTCGAATATATTCTTCGTATTTCGTATCCCTAGAATGTATCATTGGTATCCCTCGAATGTATACTTCGATTTTAGTATCCCTAGAATGTTATCATGGGTACCCTCGTAATGTAGCCTTAGATTTCAGTATCCCTAGAATGTATCATTTGGTAATGCCGCGAATGATATCCTGATTCAGTATCCCTAGAATGTATCATTTGGTATCCCTCGAATATATTCTTCGATTTCAGTATCCCTAGAATGTATCATTTGGTATCCCTCGAATGTATACTTCGATTTTAGTATCCCTAGAATGTATCATTTGGTATCCCTTAGAATGTAGCCTTAGATTTCAGTATCCCTAGAATGTATCATTTGGTATCCCTCGAATATATCCTTTGATTTCAGTATCCCTAGAATGTATCATTTGGTAACCCTCGAATATATCCTTCGATTTCAGTATCCCTAGAATGTATCATTTGGTAACCCTCGAATGTAGCCTTAGATTTTAGTAATAGAAACAAAAACCATTACAACCATTAAAAACCAAGCATAATTATAATGGTTTTAATGGTTGTAAAAATAAAGGATGATTTTTAATTAAAGGATAACTGTATTGCCTCAATGCATTTTTTTCTTCATTGCTTTATAAAGAGTAAAGATGTGCAGCCCTCCCAATACATATTTTCCCTGATTTCGAGCATCTCTCTCTGCCTTCAATTAGCCTTCAAATAGCCATGCTGTGAAGGGGGCGTAACAATTCTGTCTGCCTCTAACTGTCACTCAAATCTAGCAAGCGAGAAAACACTCCTCCACCCACCCTTGATCAGCTTGATTGTGTAGGCTGGATCCTAGCAACAGGACATTTCAAGTTTGTTTAACTGGCAGAGGAGGAGGAGAGAGGTTGTAACAGACATTCCCACCAGCCAATGACAAGTGATAAGTTAATCAGGGCCCTGGGCCCTCTAGGAAGTGGGCTTTTAGCACTCATCTTTGCTGTGTGATATCCAAAGGAGGGCAGCACGGCTGTGAGTCAGTCATTTCAGCTGCTGGAAGTGTGGACATATAATGGGAGTGAAGTTGTTTTTTTTGATATTGTTGTCCTTTAAGAACATCGCCTGATCCTGTTGCTTACTGAGCATTCCAGCAAAGGGTGGTGCAGCAGATTTCTTCTCTTTTTGTTTCTATTACAGGCAGAGGTGAGACCCTCCGGTCTGCGGGCACGCCCGACTGGTGTTGAAAGGCTGCAAGGTAAAAGGAGCGTGATCAGGAGTGGATGCGAGCCGCCATTATAGGTAGTCCACGTTAGATTTTGGTAACGCTTGAATGTACAATTCAGTAACCCTTGAATGTAGCGGATGATTTCGGTAACCCTTAAATGTAACGGTCGATTTTGGTAATCCTCAAATGTATTGTTCTGCAACCCTCAAATGTATTGTTTGGTAGACCTTGAATGTAGCGGCTGATTTCGGTAACCTTTGAATGTAGTGGTCGATTTCAGTTACCCTTGAATGTAGTGTAGTGTAGACTAAATTTTTTAATATAAGGTAATCTCTTCCCACCCCCAAAGTCTACTTATAACCCCCCCTGCTCCAGTAGCGCTCTGATCCGGCTCCCTGCTTGCCGGAACTAGCAAACAGGCTGGATCAGCAGCCCCGGCTGTGATTGGCTGAAAGCCAGCCAATCACAGACGCGGCTGCCGCCAATGGAGAACGCCACGGGAGAAAGGGCTTTAAGTAGAGTTCAGATTATTTTTTTTTGCAATCTAACATAGTGGTTGGGGGTGGGAAGGGATGTCCATGGAGGGACCAGGGGTGGGGATGGGCTCCCCTGCACATGCCACTGTCCTCTCAGAGGACAAGGAGGAGGCAGAAACCTTTGGAACAGGAAGACACCTCCTATTCTTCAGTTTCCTTGACTTTGTATATGCAATGCAGGAGAAACATAAGGAGCAGAGGATTTTTTTAAACTACACAGTGGGGTCAGTAGTGTTTTTTTTGGTGGACATGCCCTTTAATGGGTTAGTTTCTGAACTTCAGAACTTTTACTGAAGTTTGTAAACAAACCAAACCAAAGGAAATTCGCCCATCTCTACTGAAAATAACATGAAGTAGACCTTCCAAATTTTTTAAGGGTCCTTGAAGAAACCTGGGTATCTGCAACACATTGGTTTAAAGCTTGTGTCAACAACATCCTCCAACAGACATAGGCCTTTATGATGACATAGCAAAATGGCTGTACACCAATGAAATGTTCTTTTGATTGACTAGTAGAAAAATAAAACATAATGTTCACGGTGGCCCCATTCACCTTATGCAAGAAGGAAAAAATAGATAAACTTGCTCACCACTGTTCATAGCAGCTCTGCATTAAAGTTCTCTACACCTCCACACTAATTACCATCTGGTAGAACTAAACGCGACAAGCTGGAGATTATTATTATTTAAATTTTAAAATTATAGGAAAAAAAGGGGGGTAAATTTTCTTTTATTTCATTACATTTCCCGTGCTCTGATCACCTTGGAAAAGAAAATCTTAAATCCATTGAAACGTTTTCATTTTATTTACTTATTAAATATTATTCTCAATATCTCAATATGGTAATATTTTTCTTGTAAACATGTGTTGCTTAAATATGTCTCAGTGCCTAGTTTATTGTTCTTGGATGGAGTGAAGAGTAGATAAAATCTGTCGTATTGCGCTCGCTGTATTTTTCTTTTCCTGGACATATTTTGAATTAGCTGAAAGCATCCAGTACATCCATCAGGTACTGCAACATCTTAAAGTGTTTACGTTTTTCTCGTGAGCATATTGTTTGCTGCCTAAGTAAGATAATCTATTCTGATTTTCACACTTTAATCATTATTTTCTTTTCTACATAAAGACAAGCATGTATCCGCGTGCCAGTATTTTTCGTAATGCTCACACATTTCTATGTATTTGTATCATATCAGAAACTCTATTGGGGCTATGTATCCAGAATTGCTATCGCTCTCTATCGTCCCCTTTAGGCAATGCACTGAGCTGATAGTGGCTCTCAGTGCATTGTTACTGGAGTTTGCCTTTTGCAAATCTTTAACACCAGCTATCTCTGGCATTAGAGATTACTTCTTAAAGAGCTGTTAACAGCTTAGTACATTGGTTGCGTCAGATGCACAACACAAATTTTGCGTAACACGGCAACTGCCGTTAGTTGTGTCTTAGAGTCACGTTAACGCTTGGTACATTGGTTAATGTGACTTTAAGACACAAATAGCGGATAACACCTCTCGGTACATAGCCCTGAATGTCATTTAAAGGGCAAGTCCAGCCCGAAAATGAAAACTTACATACAGGTAAATCACCCCTCAAAACCCTAAACGGTAATAGTTTGAAACCTGAAATATATAAGTCTAACCTGAAATCCTGCACAATGTCCTGTTTCCCCTGTTTCTGCTTCCTGGTTCTTCCAGTTAGTAACTGTCAGTTATGGATTTGACAGTTGATATCACAGCCAATGACTGAATTTTAATCCCCTGACTGCCTCTTCTGAGCATGCCCAGGCTCAGTACAGGTTTCTAAATTGCTCAGTTTCTATGAGGCATCCCAGAAGCATAGCAGGCATACAGTAATGAATTCATAGGACAAACTATGATATATCAACATATTTTAAAGAGGCCATTCTTTCTAAAAGATGTTCTTATGAGGGTGGAGTTGTCCTTTAAGCTTAGAAAAAATTTGTATGATTATTAATATGGGCAAAGTCAGTTAACTACCAGGAATCAGAAGGTTTCTTTCATTACTTCAACAGCAATGCACTAGTAAAAGGGAATTGCTTATTGGTTGGTAAAGTTTAGTTTGGACGGAGACATTCTTACATTGATATACATATTTATTGTTAAGAGTTGCCGCATAAACCATTCTCAAACATACATACCAACACAGCAAAAGCAAACAAGTTTCTAAATCTGCTACATGAGTATTTTGTCTAACGGGTAGATCCCACCAGAAAATGTGCATTGTTGGATCTTTTAATTGTATATTACAGATATGAGTAATAGGAATCTTAGTGAATAAAGACCATTATTTATCGTCATTTATTATCTGTAACAAATGTGCACTAGGCTATTAAAGACATTTAACTTTATGCTTTTAAGGGGCATCAAACTACTTTACGGATTTATATTTATTTTGGAGACCAATAAAACAATTCAAGGCAAACGGAAAGAAACGAAACAGCATTTATAATCTTTGAGGTTGTATGTATGTATGTTTGTATGTATATGTTTATTTATAAATCGCCACTTGGGGACGCAGTGCTGTACAGTATTAAAATACAATAAAGTCATACAAGGGGGATAAATACATAGATAGTTCAGTACATAAATATATAGATGGTGTTTAACAGGGAGGCAGGTTGTTGTCTGGTACAGAGGAGATTTGGGATCCGGTTTATTAGAGAGCGAAACAATACGTGTGGCAGAGTTAAGTATAAGGATGAGAGCATCGATAAGCATAGCGGTGGTCGGGAGAGAAAGGAACCTGCAGATTTTGGCTATATTGCGATGGAAGAAGCGGCAGGTTTTCACAACATTGTTAATGTGGTTAGAAAAGGAGAGAGAGGAGTCAATAATTACCCCTAAGCATTAAGCAGATTGGATATGGGGTATTGTCAACAGAGATGGAGAAAGATGGGACAGGACCAGGTTTAGGTGGGAAAATGATCAGTTCAGTTTTAGAAAGATTTAATTTGAGGTAACGTTGAGACATCCAGGATGAGATGGCAAGGAGGCAGTTGGAGACACGTGATTGGATGTCAGGAGTTAGCGTAGGGGTGGACAAGTAGTAAATTTGTGTATCGTCTGCATATAAATGATATTTGAAGCCAAAAGTGGTAATGACATCTCCCAAGGAAATAGTGTAGAGGGAGAACAATAAGGGTCCAAGAACAGACCCCTGTGGGACCCCCACACCAAGAGGAACCAGAGAAGAGGTATTGCTAGCATAAGATACAGAGTAAGTACTGTCAGAGAGATAGGATAGAAACCAGGATGCCACTTCATTCCGAATGCCCAAAGAGTGAAGTATCTGCATAAGGAGGGAATGATCGACTGTGTCGAAAGCAGAGGAGAGGGCAAGGAGGATAAGAATAGAAAAGTGACCATTGGCGTTTGCAACCTGCAGATCATTTATAACCTTACACAGGGCCGTCTTGGTGGAATGCGCAGGACAGAATCCAGAATGCAAAGGATCCAATAGGTTATGAGCATTAAGTTCCTTAGTGATATGGGAGAAGACTAATCGTTCTAGCATTTTAGGGGCTATCAGTAAAAGAGTGACCAGGCGGTAATGGGCTAAACAAGAGGGGTCCAGCGATGGGCTTAACATGGGCGTGCTTAAAGACGGAAGGGAAAATTCCAAATGTAAGGGAGGCATTGAATATGTGGGTGAGTATAGGGGGAAGCACATGATTACAGTGCTTCAGTGATACAGAGGGCCTGGGATCAAGAGGACAGGTTGTAAGCGGACATGATAGAAGCAGACGAGAGACTTCTGAATGGGTCACAGGACCAAAAGATCCAAGAATAGCTTAGGGAGGAGAGGACAATGGAGAAGGCTGAAACAATGGAGCTGGATACTGGACAATGGAGAAGGCTGAAACAATGGAGCTGGATACTGGACAATGGATAAGGCTGTAACAATGGAGCTGGATACTGGACAATGGAGAAGGCTGTAACAATAGAGCTGGATACTGGACAATAGAGAAGGCTGTAACAATGGAGCTGGATACTGGACAATGGAGAAGGCTGTAACAATAGAGCTGGATACTGAACAATGGAGAAGGCTGTAACAATGGAGCTGGATACTGGACAATAGAGAAGGCTGTAACAATAGAGCTGGATACTGGACAATGGAGAAGGCTGTAACAATGGAGCTGGATACTGGACAATGGAGAAGGCTGTAACAATAGAGCTGGATACTGGACAATGGAGAAGGCTGTAACAATGGAGCTGGATACTGGACAATGGAGAAGGCTATAACAATGGAGCTGGATACTGGACAATGGAGAAGGCTGTAACAATGTAGCTGGATACTGGACAATGGAGAAGGCTGTAACAATGGAGCTGGATACTGGACAATGGAGAAGGCTGTAACAATGGAGCTGGATACTGGACAATGGAGAAGGCTGCTAGGCGAGAAGCACGAACAATATGAACCCTAGACAATTGACAAGCGGGCATCGTGGGAAGAGAGGAGGAGCTTTTTAAATCTTTGCTCCTGCCGGCGCACTTGCGTAGTGACGGCATGACGCGTGTGCGAGCGTCAATGTCACTGGGCCTGGGGCACAGCTCAGTGGATTGTCGCTGGACCAGACGCATAGGTGAGTACCTTACAGCTCGGATAGCAGACCTGGAGGAAAAATCTGCCTAGAATCGAATCAATACCAAAGAAGAAAAGTAATCCCGCGCTGTGTTAGATACAAGGTCCTAATTAAGAATAATAAGTAATAAACATAAGTGAATAACTATAGAGCTCAACAAACACAGTAAATCTAAAATACCCTCTTAAATAAGCTAAAAAATAACGAATATAAATAGATACATAGTCTCTGTGCAATGACAACTCGATAAGAAAAACAGTCTCAGTCTTAAGTAGGATGTAGTAAAGTTACTCCTTTAGATAATAGCAGCAGGAAGCCCAATTGTTAAGCTCTCTGTAAAGCAACAATGTAACAAGGAGTATCCAGGTCTCCTATCTTACACTACAATTGGCAATGCAAGTCAAATAATTACATACGGCACCTGAGTCCTTCAATGCTAGGTGCATGAACGGTGGCTGTGCAGGCTCTGCACACGCGTACGTTTCCGATATTCCTGGTGTCCTTCCTTGGATAAAGTGCCTAATAAGGAATAGTTACCGGATAGTCTCGGTAGAGTATCTCGCTATGTGTCTGGGTTCCCGCAAATAGCTTCTGTCAGGATCTCGGCCTGCTTATCCTCCGTTCACTACTCAAGTGTCTTAGTTTATACCACATGGTTTTTGGAAGGAGTATACGAAGGTGTGTCCTACGCGTTTCGGCCAATCAGCCGTCATCAGGGATACCTCCCCCTCTTTTGGTCTCCTTAAGTACCCTTCCAATTTCTCCTTTTTTCAAGCTGTTAAAGGTACTTCCACCCCTCTCTACAAAAATCTATATATTGTAGAACCCCCCCAAAAACTGGACAGAAAAGCTTTAAATCAGCTCCCAGACTGAGATTTTATACTTACAAACTCCTCTATCCACCGCCGCTTCCAGGTTCCTCACACAGTCTCTACTGTGGCTGCTGTGTTCTTTTTCTGTTCTTGAGCAGCTGCAGAGGAGACTGCTCCGGGAATGGCAGGCAGTGATTGGCGGAGGATGTAAGTATTATATCTCTGGCTGGGAGCTGATTTAAAGATTTTCTATAAAACGATCTCCAGCTTTTGGGGGGTATTCGACAATACATAGATTTTTGCAGAGAGGGGTGGACATTCCCTTTAACCCTTTCATGGGCCTATCATTTAAAGGACTGCTTGTGCGTCTAGTGTCTCCATATTTAGATTCACTTTTTATTGCTGTATTTAGAGTTATATTCAAAGAAAACATATATATAAAAACAGTATCCAATATTATAATCCTCATTTATCATGGTTACTATATGCTTGGTGATATCACATATATTCTAGTGTAATAATTATAGCTAATATATAAACAATTTTCCATATAATTAAACATGAATCTATAACATATGTCATATTTCTTACATAAATAAGTAATAATGTTATACATATTTATAAAAAATACATTAAAAAATCTTTTTAAAAAAACCCTTTTTTTCCAATAATCCAACTATAATCTACCCTGCTATTTATACTTTCTCTCTATGAGGTGCTATGTCCTATGTATTTATATCATGAATAGCTCTGTGCTCATGGAAATGGGTCTAGGAATTCTAGTTGATAGCAGACTTTGCTGTAGCAATTACAAACAGTGCCAGGCAGCAAAGGTTAGAGCAAGCAAGATATTCAGTTATAAAGTTCATTATAAAGTTCTTATAATTAAAAATGGTGCTAATTTTGCCCCAACCATTAGATGTTAGCTTTCAGATAGTAAATAACATCTGATGGTTGGGGCAAAATTAGCACCCTTTTTAATTATAAGACCTTTTATTACATCTCCCTGATTGTCTTGTATAAAGAGGGGTATAGATTCAAGGTAGATAAAATATCTATTCTCCCTCTTTACAAAGCACTGGTAATGCCCTGATTTGAAATGTACAGTGCAGTTTTGGAATCTTGTATACAGAAAGGACATCTTGGAACTCTTGTAAATGGAGGATCTATTAAAGGTTATCTATACTAAAAACAAGCTGTCAGATTGATTATGCCTACCTCACAATATAATTTCGTTGAGTAGCTACAACATGTACAGTTTTCATTTGCCAGGTTAGTCCTGGACTATTCCTGTTTTAAAGATAGTTGTGAAGCCAGGAGGAATAACCAGTCCTACAGTATATCCCTGTCCCAAGTGCTTTTCAATTTAACCGTTTTTTAAATAAACTTTATACACACAATAGTTAGACAGAGTAGACAGAGTAGGTTATTCCCACTGGCGAAGAGAACAAGAATTAGAAGAAAATAATTTTTATTTTCATGTTCAAAAAAGTTTTTTTTTACAGTAAGAACTGTGACGTGGAAATGGCAGGTTCATTGGATTGGATGTTTTGAAGCTGTTTTACCGGCTGCCTCCACTGCACATGCTTACACTTATAAAAAGCTCACTGAGCAGAGGGAGGAGGCAGATATCTATCTATCTATCTATCTATCTATCTATCTATATATATATATATATATATATTTATATATTATATATATATATATATAATATCTGGTTATGAATGTAATAAACTGGTAAAAATAGTTGGGGTTGCCAGCAGATAACTGACAAGTTTTTTTGTTTATAAGGATGGACATGAGACTTAAAAATTTGCAAAATGTTTTAACACAAACAATAAATTCAGCATTCCACCAGCAATCAACTTCATTTCTAGGGTTCATTCCTTTTTATCTAGAAGTAGCTCATACTAAAGCTGCAACTACAGCCAGCATTCTGCATAGTGTTTATGTTACTATTGGCAACAGAACAGATATAATAAAGCTAGGTACACACAGCAACAGTAACGATTGGATCAGACAGTATCAGGGCTTTATCGTCAGTGTGTGTAACATCTTTCCTGAACAAGCGATCGTGGGGAAACTTGCAGTCCCCAACATTCTCCCTATGCTGTGTATATGCTGTGTATATGCCATGTATATGATGAGTATATGCTGTGTATATGATGTGTATATGCTGTGTATATGCTGTGTATATGATATGTATATGATGTGTATATGATGTGTATATGCTGTGTATATGGTGTGTATATGCTGTGTATATGCCATGTATATGCCGTGTATATGATGTGTATATGCCGTGTATATGATGTGTATATGCCGTGTATATGATGTGGTATATGCTTGTAATATGCTGTGTATATGCTGTGTATATGCTGTGTATATGAGGTGTATAGCGGTGTTAATGAGTGTATATGCTGTGTATTGCTGTGTATATGAGGTGTATATGCTGTGTTCTATGCTGTGTTATGCTGTGTATATTTGTGTATATGTGTGTAATATGCGTGTATATGATGTGTATATGGTGTGTATATGCTGTGTATATGCTGTGTATATGCTGTGTATATGGTGTGTATATGCTGTGTATATGATGTGTATATGGTGTGAATATGATGTGTATATGCTGTGTATATGCTGTGTATATGGTGTGAATATGCTGTGTATATGCTGTGTATATGGTGTGTGTATATGCTGTGTATATGGTGTGTATATGGTGTGTATATGCTGTGTATATGGTGTGTATATGATGTGTATATGCTGTGTATATGGTGTGAATATGCTGTGTATATGCTGTGTATATGGTGTGTGTATATGCTGTGTATATGGTGTGTATATGCTGTGTATATGCACAACCTCCTTGGTCAACTCTACCCATGCCCGTATTCAGGACTTTGCTCGTGTTGCCCCATCTGCTCTGGAACTCCCTTCCTCCATCTGTCCGTCACTCACCATCCCTTAACGTCTTCAAACGTAACCTTAAAACCCATCTCTTTAGGAAAGCATATAACCTGGCCTAAACATTACCCCTCTTACTACCCAATATGATCCAACCCACCTTTCACGCTCCACTGCCAATCAACTTACAGCCTACCGATTCCCGCAACCTTATGTCTCACCCCCATATCCTCTAGTCTGTAAGCTCTTTGGGCAGGGTCGTCTCTCCTATTGTATCACCGTATTGATGTAAGAAACTCCACACTCTGTTTACTTATATTATGTATTATTATGTATGTAATATGTATGACTTTGTATAACATGTATTATGTATTACCCTGTATGTAATGTATGACTATATAATTGTAAAGCACCACGGAAGATGTTAGCGCTATATAAATCAATAATAATAATAATAAAAATGCTGTGTATATGCTGTGTATAGGGAGAACGCTCGGGACTGTGTGTATCCAGATCTTTGAAAAATGACAGACAGAATCTTGAAGATCCTGTCTGTCATCTTTCAAACATCTGGCATGTGTGAACCCAGCTTTATACACTCACACATCACTCACACATCTTAAAAATAGATAGACATTGATATGGATTTTCCATTATTGGTCTACTACTAGTCTACTACGATAAAATACTTTGTTATTTAAAAGTCAAATCTTTGTATGTGATTAAGAGTGGAGCTAGTTTGTCCACCCCTTTAAATTCAATGTTCTTGATGCCAGTGTGTCTTATACAATATAATAATAAGTGTCTCTACAGATTGCTTGTGATGTAATGTCTCTACAGCAAGAATAAGGTTTAAATATAGCTGATAGACAGACATATATATATATTCAGTGAATTTACAAATTTTTGAAGATCAACTAAAGTAAAAAAAATAAATATTTACCCAATGTGTAGAATTTAAATTTTGAGCCCAAAGCCACAGTAGGTTTATAGAAGTGAATATCTGTCTGTAAAAGCCAGTCTGAATGTTTTAAGAAGGGTGACATCACCTGGATCTTAAACCAGAGACCGTTAAGCATAACGTACATTATAACATACATTAGCCTTTAAATTGTAAGATGTCTTGGATTATCTTATATGTCGAAGTTTGCACATTTCCCTTAGCTTAGTAGAACAATAACAATGTTATTATTCACCAAACACTTGATATAATTCCAAACTCACAATGTGTTCCAGTTCATTCCATAGTGACCCCTCTCTCAGGCAGAGTGAGTACAGAGTGAGTACAGAGTGAGTACAGAGTGAGAACAGAGTGTGAACAGAGTGAGAACAGAATGTGAACAGAGTGAGTAAAGAGTGAGTACAGAGTGTGAACAGAGTGAGAACAGAGTGAGTACACTATGTGAAAACAGCCTTTTCAGGCAGAGTTCTCACTCTGTTTTCACTTAGTGGGAGAGTAGGGCTGTAGATTCCCTTACCTTCTCTGTGGGGATCTTCACACAGCAGGGAGGGGGAGGGACTTCCTGTCTCCTGTCCTGTCACTGGAGTCTGAGGCTGTGCTAGCCAGCGGCAAGGTGGAGGAGCAGCCTTAGGACATGTCACATGTCAGCCTCCCACCCATTAACTTTCTGGTCAGTAATTTCTTTATATCTTGGGTTGTGGAGCACGTAGAGAGGTGGTTGATGGCTCGTTTTAAAGGCAGGAAACTGGCCTTTTATTTAAAATCTTGTATGGAGACCACAGTTCCCCTATAAATAGAGCCGTCTCTTCTGTTTCTGTATTCTGTGGTTCCTGAGATTTTGTTTGAGTTCAGGTTTACGCCCCCTGGGCAAAATGGGATGTACACCTTTTTTTTTACTTTTCCGAACACTGAAAAACATTCCAGTGAATATGACAGCCTGGAAGACAAGCTGGTAGAGAATAAGGTTTGCAATGGGATTTACTTACAGAAATAGTATTTAAACATCAATTTTACCTTTTTTATTATATGAGTATTTAATAAATGCTGGAGCATGATTGGCCACTAGTGAAAGGGGGCAGGACTTTAACCACGAACAGCATACACCTTTCTGCAAATATCTCAGGATCCAGAGTGCATAGAAAGCCGAGAAATGGTTTATCTACCAATAGGACTGAATATATTTTTGGATGAAGATTTCCTTTAAGTAAGTTTGATTTTATATCATGTCCAGTTTTTTTTTGAGCTATGGATGTCAAACAAAGTCAACATGCAGTTAGGAATGAGTATGGTAAAGCAATGTACAGAGTTGTCGTAGTATTAAAGTTTGTCTGTTCTGATCTAAAGTGTGTACAGTCTCTCACAGACATTGTGGTGGGGACAATCAAATAGGTTAATGAAGTCAGGGAGCAATCCCACATTGCAGAAATTCTACAAATTCTCTATTTAAAGGAGAACTAAACCCAAATTGTTACCTCTAAAAACACCAATAAACTGTAAAATAGCAATAGAGTAATTGGTATTAAAGTAAATGTTACCACTTTAAGAACTGGATGAAATAACTGTGTATGTACAGTGACTGGCCACACCCCTATTCTGTCCTGTAAAAAGGATTGGCTACTAGTGGGTGTGACCAACTGTAACAACTTCCTGCAGTATCTTAGGACTGAGCATGTGTAAAGAACATAATGCTCAGTGACCACACTGTGTGATACTGGAACACTGGGAAATAAGACACAAACCTCATATTAGAAAGTTACATTTCTCAACAACCATAATAAAATGAGAGGTGAGACACTGATTAATGTTTTATATCAAGGAGATCTGCCTTCTAATTCAATGTGGTTCTGAGGCTTTAAAAATGATAACTGTGACTGAATGCACTGCCGCATTTAATCAATAGAATATGTGTGACCAGACTAATCTGGTGGTGCTGGGGATAAATAGTTAATATCCAATATACACAGTTGGGAAGATATCCTTCCCTAGTATCCCCATTAGAGATGTCCGAACTTCGCAAAATCCGGTCCGTTCGAAAATCCGCGAGCGGACCCGTTAAAATTTAAAATACCCTTGAAATAACGAGATTTTTCGTATTTTCAAAAATTTTCAAAATGACGAGTTTTCATGTATTTTCGAAAATTTTCGGAAATACATGAAAACTCGTAATTTCTAAAATTTTCGAAAAAACGAAAAATCCGCGAATCGGAAGTTCGGAAGGCGGAAAATCCGGAAAAATCCGCCGTTCACGAACCGGCCATCCCTAATCCCCATAAGCACTCTCAAAACACTTGTAATTCAAAATTAGAAATATCGATTTATTGACACAGAGAAATTAGTAAAACACTCAAAACTCAACCCACTGTACCCCCCTCCCCTTATTATAAACACATTATTGATATCTCTATAACTGGGCGTCCCCAGGTAGGTACCAATTAAAGGTCTTTTAAAAATGACCCGAAAACAAGTGTTTCTAGGTAAAGTGGCTTAGTGCTGTAAAAGTTCAAAAGTCTGGATCCCCTTCCAGGTATATTGGTAATTCCAAATACATGGTTTATAAAGAGATGTCTCAGCCTGCTCTGGCCTCTGCTTCTTCCACGTGTATATTCAGCCTCTGGAAACAAAAAGCAACATGGACGCTATGCAAAATCAGTCTCTGGCTTACCGGGACTTTTGATACGGAATCTCCTGATCTCATACCTTGAGGCTACTCATCCTGCTGTAGTATGCTTACACAAGCTTTTACGATGGTCGAGTCTCAGTCCGTGCTTCACCCGGTTCAATTCGCTCTTGGACTAGTCCTGCGCCAATCTATGCTGTTTCCATATCTCCAAACCACCAAACCAAAAGAACGGCACTTGTAACGGTCACCAACTACCGACGCGCGTTTCGCTTGTCATTACTTTTCCCCACAAGCTTCATCAGGGTCTCATGAGAGTCCAGAGCGAGACCTATACTTATACATATTCACCTGATGGGTGGGTCTTGTTGAGGAAACAAAATTTAAAGGTACAATACACCTATTTTTATTTACATACAGTTAAGTTCAAAAGTGTCCCAACATGGCGTCCATCCCCTCACAAAATGCCCGAAATTACCTCAGTTTTTTTCATTTATCTTAATTAGACTATTAGAAACATTTGTATTGTTTTGTTTTCAGAGGTAACATTATAAAAAACAGCCATATTGCATGGCATCATTTAACCCATTAGGTGTTTCCGTATGAAGATTAAAGATCCATCTACTTTCATTTTGAAGCAAACGCTTCTCTATATTGCCCCCTCTCTGTCCCAGAGACAATACCCATAAACGTGAAAATAACACTTTTATCATTATGATATTCATAAATGTTTTTTTGCCATAGCACTTCTATCTAGCTGGCCATTCTGCGCTGCTCTCACATGTTCCGCTACTCTAGTAGGTAGCCTTCTCTTTGTCTGGCCAATGTATCTGGTTCCACATTTGCATTGTAATAAGTAAAAAATCTGAGGGCTTTGGCAAGTAATTAAACCATTTACTTTATATTGTTTACCATCAATTCCTCCAAATTCTGAATCTTGGGGCCCTATTTATAAAAGATCGGTATCGTTATCGTAAAATACCGATCGTTATCGTAAAATAACGACCGGGTTTTTACCGATAACTACCGTTAATTACCGATAACGACCGGTATTTACCGATATCGGCAAATAACGGTCATTATCTGTAAATAACGACCGGTATGTAACGATATCGGTAAATAACGGTCGTTATCGGTAAATAACGGTCGTTATCGGTAAAAACCCGGTCGTTATTTTACGATAACGATCGGTATTTTACGATAACGATCTTTTATAAATAGGGCCCTTGGTTCATATATTTACACATTTTGAACTTACCACAAATTCTATTGCCTTTTGCCTGCAGGACATCTAACCAACTTTGCATATTAACTCCCCGTGGTTTCAGATGGCTTGGGGAGAGTAGATCCCTCAAATTTCTCCCCTTCCTTGCAGTCATCTGAGGAACCAGTATTTTTGTAATATACCTTTCACCCTAGGCCAGTCATTATTATACGTGGCTATAAAACAAATGGGATTTTTTTCTACTTTTTTTGTATTAATAGATGGAACTTCATTTTTGTTGTTCTTATATAAGAGACCCACCTTCTGCTTTCGTAGGGCTACCTTAAGCCTTTTTGGATTACTTTTTTCTTGTAACTCTCATCTGAAACCTTAGTTTCATGTCCGGTCTGAGGAACAATTACGTCTTAGATGTTGGAATTGTCCTATGGGTATACCTTGTATCAGATTACATGGGTAATGGCTAGTGGCAAATAACAAGGAATTTACCGCAGTGTCCTTCCTGAATGTTTCTGTATCCAAAGTGTCATCTTCCCTGGTTTTTGTTTCCAGAGGCTGAATATACACGTGGAAGAAGCAGAGGCCAGAGCAGGCTGAGGGATCTCTTTATAAACCACGTATTTGGAATTACCAATATACCTGGAATGGGATCCAGACTTTTGATAACTTTTACAGCACTAAGCCACTTTTTTTGTTTTCGGGTCATTTTTAAGAGACCTTTAATTGGTACCTACCTGGGGACGCCCAGTTATAGAGAGGTCAATAATGTGTTTATAATAAGGGGAGGGGGATACAGTGGGTTGAGTTTTTACTAATTTCTCTGTGTCAATAAATCGATATTTCTAATTTTGAATTACAAGTGTTTTGAGAGTGCCTGTGGGGATACTAGGGAAGGATATCTTCATAACTGTGTATATTGGATGTTCTGAGGCTTTAGTTGTCCTTTAAACAGTGCCACATGCCTGCTCATCATGAGAAGCCTGTCTGGAACGAAATCTTTAGATGATTGTCATTGGAACAATGTTTTCATAGACATTTTTGGAACGTCTGTACATAACTTTACAATATATAACAAAGAATAGAATCTGCAAGGTATATACTGTAACTGTAGCTGATAAATGGAGGTTCGTTCCTTTTCCCCGTAAAATCCTTTACTTGTTACCATTGCTGAGAATTGATTTTTATCTAAAAAAAAAACAAAATTGACAATCTCTAGAAACCAGAATTTGTTCTCTAGAACAGACAACACATGAACCCACAGTGATACTGGTAAAATGCACATGGAACACTCTCGAACATACAAAATAACGATAGGAAAGGTCACATGTTTTTTTTTGACTCTGATAGTCACATTTCACATTTCCCTTTTTCTCTTTAATAAGATTTTTTTAATGGGGATGGTAAACGCTAAATCCAATTTATCTGTCGTCTTCTCGCTGCCATGTGACATTCCGGGAAACATTTCTCAAACACGCTGGGCCTGTTTGTCAGTTCATAAATAGGAATAAGAATTCCCTGAAAAAAATTGATAATGTGACAATTGAAATGAATCTAAAAAAGGTAGAAAAAATATATTTGATTTGGGAGGGTTTAGGGAAAGGTTGAAACTCAATGTACCCAGGGGACGTTGAGGACAACAGTGGATTATATCTTTATAATAATCAAGCAGTGATCTCACAGTGGGTTATAACCTTATAAACAGTGCTTAGGTATGTTATCAGTGTCACATGACTTAACTGTGATTATCATAGCACATAGTATAATCCCTATTCTTTAGACAAGCATGACAGGAATGGACCAATTCTTTGGAAATAAGGAAAAATATATATTTATATCTGAGAACTACCCATGTATTAATTTATCTAACACTGCCATTGGATTCTTGTTCTAATTTTAGGTTTTTATATAGATTTTACTCTCAAATATACTGTAAGTATTATTTTTACCTCTTTCATTTTTGCATCTGCATGATACATGAAGATTCTTCTCCAGTAAGTTGCATTTATGTACATGGAAGAAGCGTCCATTTTGTTTCCAGTACAACCAAACAGTCCATGTTGCCTTCAAACAGCCTTTTGAGCATGTGCACTTATTGGCCGCGCCCCCTGACTCTAGTATGCACATTATTTTCAATACAGATGTCTCCACACCAATATGGAATCCCTGATAAGACGTTGAAACCTGCTTGTTACACTGCAGTTTGTTTTCCAGTCAGCAAGGATTGCATACAACCCACAGGAATAATATAAAATAGCCAGAGGACTTTACTGTCAATTTTTAATGTTTTTTTTTTTTTTTTGCTTTCATTCGGTCCCTAGAAAAATATGTCAGCAAAGGTAGAGAAGAGCCACAGCTTGCTGTATCTTTTTGAATGTGCTCTGTCTAATGGGACAATGTTGTCTGGTGACGTTAGGCATTTTGTTTTTATTGCATCATTGCACGGTAGATAAAATGACTAGAGTTGAAATGTTTTTTTTACATTAATTCTCCCCTTGCTTGGAACCAGGGCCAACAACCTTCCATCAGACGGAGGGTAATTATAACGACGGCCTGAATCCAAATTGGATTTTTCTTTCAAGCCTTTCCCATTTCCACTCAATCAGGTGCAATAGGATTTTCTCTCTGCATAATGATGTAATAATAGGTGTAAAGTTTCAATAGGTCTGGATGTGGCTGAGAAATCATTTCCCAAGAAGATGCCCATAAAATATTGCTAAACTTATTTCCTTACATGGGTAATATAATTGCTTTTCCCCCGCAGATTATTTTTTTCTCCCTTTTTTGAAATGTAATTGATCTTGAACTTTCATAAATAGAAGCTGAATGTGTAGAATTCGCTCCCCATAGAGGTGAGGTCCACAGCCATACATTTCTTTAAAGGGAAACTAAAACTAAAATCATAAATAATCAAGGCCGGATTTATACTTTTTATCCCCTAGACCCCAAACAAACAAGGGCATGCTGGGGCTGCCTTGTTACTGTAAGAAAGGGGGGACACTGGTAATGCCACCCTGGCAGTCATGCTACCCTAGGCCACAGCCTAAATGCTTAGTGGGAAATCCGTCCCTGTCAATAGTAGTGCACATGGCTCCCCCACTCAATGGAAAGGGGACCCTGGCATGTTATAGTTGAAAATATGAAAAACCTTTTGCCTATTAACCTAACGATCTGATTATGGGAGCTCTCATGCATCCTTGTTTTTCCGAATATAAAGTCACTTGTCTGAATAATTGCCAAATAAGAAAAATAACAATTTTACTTGTAAACTCATTAAACTGAAAATCGTCTAGTTGGCATAAACTGGGTGAAATCATTTCCCAGGCGTTTTTTTTTTTTTTTCTTCACTTGGTTTCCCAAGGTTATTGGAGTCAGAAGTCAGCAGTGCAGATTGAAAGTTGGAAGCTAATCTGTTTAGCGGAGGAACAGGAGAGACAGATGCTAAACTGACCTCTACTTAATGGAACAACTTAATGGAACAAGCTTTTTGTTTCTCATCCAAAAATAAAGAGAAAGTCGTGCTCTCTGTTTTAATGTGCTGGAAGCTGTTAGTTCCATATAGGAAGATTTTTGTGTGTGTGTATTTTGAAAGATACATTAGAGTATTAAGTATTCATAACTCCAATTCTCCAACCAGTTCTACTGTCAGTAGCTCAGCTCTCCCTCTGCCTGCCTTGCTGCAAAGAAAAACAATTTTACAACAATTGTACAGGTTGGGAGTCCAGCAGGGAGTTGACCTCCAACAACTTGTAATAATATTGGAATAAAATCCTATGAAAAGGGATTTCATTAAAATCCAAGGTCATTTATACTGAAAAGGTATATTAAATTGTCCATTACTGGAAACTATAATTCTTCACAACAACGCTGTATCGTTTTTGTTGTTGATCTGTCCCCTATGTCAATCAAGTTCCTTGCTCTCAAACTATTCTGTGAGGGGTTTTTCTGTAGCTGGAATGGTTACAGGGCTTTGACAGTTGGAATGCTGTGAGCAGTGTGCAGTTATAACAGTTGAGTTGTGGGGAAAAAAGTCAGGTCAGATGGAAGTGGGAGTGGTTAAAAGGGGATGGGGGGATACTGCTCCTGAGAAAAACATGCGCTGGATTGAAAGCATGCAGAAACACACACACACCTCAGAGTAAGTGCTACTTACGTGTATTTATTTACAGATTAACATGATGATTTTTTTTCAGTACAGTGTCCCCTTAAATCTTAAGTGTTTAAGAGAATGAAATTGGTCAAAAATTGTACGTCTATGATCACAGTGATAAAATTATGATTTCTATCATACAATTACGATTACGATTGTACATTTAATATCGTAACTATACGATCACTCATACGATACCTGTAGTCTGGATCCCGCAGCCGTACTTCTACAATAACAAACAAATTTCCATCCCACGCCTTTTTAAATAGGGCCCCTCTTTTCTTATAAATCAGCAAAGGCATTTTTATAAAAGATCAATAACCATATTTTCTGATAATGATTCTTGGTGGTAGAGGTATTTTCTACCAAGTAAGTTATTTTCCATCGCTGTAGGTGGTAAAAGATTCCATCTTTGTATTTGTCGTTTTGATCCTTTATAAATGAGTAAGTGTGATAAAATCCAATTGTTTCGGTAACCTGACAAGCTGTGGGACATACGTTATTTCACCTGACATTCCCGTGGTATTCCGACAACAGCGTTTTGGAATGAAGAATGGGACAGGAGGTAATAGTGATGGTGTATTAGATATTAGATATATAAGATAGAACGATACATTCTTACTAATGTATGTATCTGTATATTTTACCTTGATATGTGTAATAGAAAATGTCAAGGGGAAAAACACTAGGACTCGGCCTCTAGCCACAAAGGGGCGCCCTGGTCATCAGTAGCCGTTATATCATTTATTAGTAGTGGTAATAATAATGTATTATATAATAATAATATATGGAAAATGTAATAGACCAATTATTGGGAGGGAGAACTGCTGCATATTGGAAAATGGAAGGTGTATTGTTTTCTAAATTAAAAGACATGTTTCATTTCTAGGATTCAAACAATATGTAGTAATGAAATATAAACACTAGGTGGCACCAGACACAAATCTCAAATTACTCTCAAAATACTTTCATTAGATATACAGCTGGAATCAAAGTCTTTTAGTTTGGCAGAACAAATAGAAGAAAACGCATAATGCATTTCAATACTGTGTTTATGGAATGGTACGATCTTTACATATCCATCGGAGATACACACGCAGACTCTGATATCAAACTTGCGGCCCTCCAGATGTTTGAAAACGACATCTTTTTTGGGCTGCATACTGCTGGCAGTTGTAGTTTTCAATCTGTTGTCTTCTTATTTTTGGTTAAAGAAAACAGAACTGGAACATCTGGTCCAGCAAACAGAACCAAGAAGCATTTCAAGCAGGTCAGTTGCACACATGTAAAAGGATGGATTGCACTGATCTAGTCATTTCTAAGGATGAACAAACCCAGTAGGGTCCCTTTAACCAGCGAGTCTGTCTCGGAACTGAGGACCATGTCCATCTGTCTGTACTGGAAGAGAGCTATATTACCTAATCCGTCATTTGGAAATAGGGTTGGATTGGGTAATACAACTCCCTTAGGAAGGTTTTGTGGATATAGCAGTGTAAAGCTGGGATTTTCATTTATCAATACTTGGAACTCTCGTACCAGGATCCCTGGCCTCTTGTTTTAATGTTTGCGGGAGACGCCCCATTTTTCAATTTTATAGGTTTAGGATATTATAGAAGTATTTGCACTATTGTATATTTGCACGTGCTAGTGTGTATGGGTGAATAAAATATCATTCTAGCTGTTTAACAGTGTTTGTGCTCCTTAGTTGTGTTCTGTGGGGGAGCTATTGCTCCCTGGGTTTAGTGAGTGTATTTGTGGTTTTACACCAGGAGCACCACTTATGCTGCTGGGAATAGTCCATTCTCACATTGCATTCTCACATCCTACGATTTCTTAGCAAAGTGCTTTCCACTTATAGAGGCGCTTAGTATTTTTTTCTGATTGGTTCTACATCCAATACTGTTTGGTCTAGAGCAATCAGATTTTGGAGTGTCACTTTGCTTAATAAAACCTCATACAACACCAGCCTTTTGTCAAAGCATGGCTCAACTATACAAGGGATATTCCAGCTACACCTCATCTTACTGCTTGTCTACTCCATTAACACTAGATGGCGCTGCGGTTTAACCAACTGTAATGAAGGGTTCTGGAGAAAAAAAAAAGACAGAAAATACAACATATTGAAACGGCTAAATATATTTCTATTCATTATTGTCATCCATCTTTATAGAGGGAAATACAGGATTTTTATAGCATTGCAATGATTTGATATTAGTACTGATGCCAAAACGTTGTTATACTGTCACCTCTGCAATGTGTTCACCAAATAAGTGGCCCAGTTCTAACCTTGCATGACCCCTAATAGTATCTGTTATGGTCTCAGTCCCTGGGTGGATTCAGTTGCTCAGTAGAGATCTGAGCATGTTTGACCCATCCAACAGCCAATCAGTAGAAATTACTGTTAGGAACATTCCAAGGAAGTGGTGCATTCTGGGAAGAAGAAGGGACTAAAATGGCAGCTCACTACCGATCACAGCAAACCATAGCAAAGGGTAGAAAAGCAACTGATTTCTCAAAAATAAACAATATGTAGAATACCTAGGTATAGGTTATTTAGTTAGATAATTTAAATAAAAGCAATTTGTTCTACTGAACTTCCCCTTTAATGTAGATTCTTTATTAATACAAACACACAGGTATGGACTTTAGTCTGGAACATTCCCCATTGGCCCCTGCGGTTGCTCCCCCTGCTGGTAGTTATGTCCCTGACACCTTGGTTTACACTATCAACTCACTGTAAGGCTGGGTACACATGGAGGGACTATTTGTCCCAAGCGAGCGCTCAGCCGGGAGAAATGTCTGTTGGTCGCGAACGGTCGACCATGCGGCCCCATAGGGAACCGCACGATCGATCAGGATTTTCCAACACGTCTGATCGTCCATTCATCCATTTGGACGATCGAGGTCGGTCGCCCCACACCACGAGATATTTTTGGCCGTCCGAAAGTGCCGTGAATCGGTCAGTCGGCCGAAAATATCTTCTGGTGTGTACCCAGCCTAATTGTCAATCACAAAGAATGTCAATGAGCCCCAATTTAGGCCTAAATAATAATATATAATGAACATGGTTAATTATCATTATCAGCATTAAATTCATTTGTACTGGGTCTTATGGGTAAAATCTGCATTTAGATAGAGAGATACGCCTACCTGCTGCTGTGTAATAATAGGCTTGCAAGTAAGTGTACAGCCTCAGCTGTCTATTTCTATTGCACACTGAGAGGTAGGAATACACTGTCCTACCTCCCTGTGAGTTGTATATCCCCCTGACATTTACATAAACCATGGGTGAGTCTCACATTAAGAAACAGTGATTTTGGCCTTTTGTACCAAACACAGATAGATTGTATCACTGTCTCTACAGACATAACTGGACCAGCTGTATCTTACTGGGTCCCAGGAAGGAGCCTTGGTTTCCTTGTGAAAAGTATGAATGAACTCTGGTATTGTTGGACTATAACTCTCAACATTCATTGACTGCCTTGGTCTGACTTAATGTTCCCTGTGCATTAAGTTCCAGATTATTGCTAGACCTAAAAGGTCAATTAGGAAGGGAGACACACATGCAGAACGTCTCTGCCTGGAAGCATAGTGGATGTTCTGCCTTAATACAATTGTCCCCTCTGGTTAATGAACTTTCCAGCTTCTTAGACTCCAAATAATTTCTTCTCTCCCCCATTTTATGTCTTTTTATGCATTCCAATAGAGCTGTACGCTACAGATCTGTCTTTCTGTATATATACATATTGTATTCATATTATACAGTGGCTCTGGGTACAGCCCCTGCCATTATTGGTTTTAATATGCACAGTAAGTGTACATATATTTCCTTAATATATATATATTTTATGATATATTTTCCAGTATATATACTTACCTCAGTACGTTTATCTTCTCGTGGTTTAGCTGTGTTTATACACTAGGGATGTCAATGTTCTATCATTATTGTGTTTATATTGCTGTGATGCACTATAGGTTGCACTTTCTATTATTGGAGCGTCTCTCCCCTTCTATTGTACCCCTCTAATATGCAGAGACACTCCTCTTGTGGTCTCTAAGGAAGCGGAAGTCCCACGAACCGCGTCAGGCCTCGCCCCCCCTTGCTCCTGGTGATCTGTGTCTGTGATTGCAGTCATGTTCATGTACAAGCTTTAACTTTAGAAATAAAGGCTACTTTTATTATCTCCGAGTTTGCTGATTCAGGTTCTTGCAGTCACCTCTTTGTTCCCTGCCTTGGTCTGACCAATATGATACTATACTTACATACTATACTATGTACTTAAAAGGCAAGTATAGCAAATCTGTTGAACTGACATTTTACTTATTCTTGCATATAACTACTGCAGTGTCAGAACTCACCTTATAAGGATAACACTTCTGATTGGATATCACTGTTAATTGGATAGCCCTATTAATAATTAGAGAGCCCCTTTGATTGGATAGCACGGTTGATTGGCTAGAATTGTTGATTGACATAAGCAAGTCATATACTTTTAGTTCTATAAACCTGTAGGAATGGGCAAGTGTATAAAAATACACTGAGTCCTGCAAGCTGTACTTTGTGTTCTCTTTGTATTAGATTATTGATGAGTCACCAGACAGGCTGTGTGTAGGTGTAAAGAGCCAGCGCAATGTAATTCATTTTGGGAAAGGAAAACCAAAAAATTCTGTGTTCTCATTAAGTCATGTTTGGAACAATAAGCAAACTCTCTAGGAGGAAATACAATTCTGGAAACATATGTTTCATGTTTCTTCCTTGCTGAAAAGGTGACAGCATATGTGGAGTGCCGCATTGCACAGCTGTGTATTTAAAAGGAAATAGAGTTTATTCCTGATATGCTATTCAGCAAAAAATGATTGAATAAATTAAATTATAATATGGATAGATCAAAGCCTCCTAGGCCTAAGGCACCTTCTCCAAGCATCCCACTGACTAACGTCCTTTCTAAAAACCAAGAATCTGGTGGATTCCTGGAGACTTGCACTTCCCACCCTAGAAGAATATTGGGCTCATTGATCGAGGGGAGCTGGGCTATTTTAAAGGGTATCTCCATATACAAAAGGGACATCTTGGAAATTGAGGCAGTTCAGAGTAGGGCAACTAAATTAATAAGGGGAATGGAGGGGCTTGAATATGCAGGCAGATTAGACAAGTTAGGGCTGTTTACATTGGAGAAGCGGCGTTTGCGTGGGGATATGATCACCTTATACAAATATATTAATGGGCCATACAATGAACTCTCTGGTGCATTGTTCACTAATAGGTCATATCAGAGGACACGTGGACATCCTTTAAGGTTGGAAGAAAAGAAGTTTCATCTTCAGGTTAGGAAAGGTTTCTTTACAGTGAGAATGGTGAAACTGTGGAACTGTCTTCCAGCAGATGTGGTAATGGCAAGTTCATTGAATAGCTTTAAAAAAGGCCTGGATAAGTTTCTAAAACTAATTCATATTGAGAATTACTGGTATTAATACATATAGATCTGGTTGATCCAGGGATACTTTCCGATTGCTATTTGGAGTCAGGAAGGAATTTCCCCCCCCTTTTTAGCTGGATATTTTTTGCCTTCATCTGGATCAACTGTTAGGTAGGGTTAAAAAAAAAAGAAAAAAGAGGGTGAATGGGTTGGACTTGATGGACGTATGTCTTTATTCAACCTTAATTACTATGTATATCTTTCTATCTCCCCAGTTATTATTATTTCTTTCTATCTCCCCAGTTATTATATCTTTCTATCTCCCCAGTTATTATTATATCTTTCTATCTCCCCAGTTATTATTATATCTTTCTATCTCCCCAGTTATTATTATATCTTTCTATCTCCTCCTGTCTCTCCTCTGGGAGAATTTTGCCATGCGCAGAAGAGCTCTCCCCCCCTCCCTCTCCCTCCCTTTACCTCACGTTTCTTTCTCCCTCCCCCTAGTGTAAAACCCTGTTAGTATATTGTAGGGATAGCTACAAAATATATAATTTTCTGCTATAATCCTATATCCAGAAAATGCCCCAATAGTTACTTACCTTCCCTCTATCCTCCGCTGTTGTAAACTGCAGGCAGCCGCGTCAGTGATTGGCTGCCTCTCAGCCAATCACAGACGCGGCTGCCGGTCCTGCCCCCTGCTTCCAGTTCCGTGCAAGCAGAGGGCCTGGGCAGTGCTGCGGAGGATAGAGGGAAGGTCAGTAACTATCGGGGCACTTTCTGGATATAAGATTATAGCGGTTGGGGATGGGGGAACTATCCCTACAACATACTAAAAGGTTTTAAAACAGGTGACATGCCCTTTAACGATGAAGGGGCAATTCTGTCGGAATCCTTCCTTTAACGTGAAATTGTGTAGACAGTTTAACTTTGCAAGATCTAGTTCATTACAACCCACCACCAACTTGGCATCTCAATGAACTTAATAAGGAACCAGAGCAGACATTTATGTTCTATTTGGAAAAAGACAATAGCACAGAGGTCTCCCTCTCTCTTATTTGGAAAGCCCATGAGGCTGTGGTTGGAGGCAAACTCCAGAGTCCTAGGGTTAATATCCACTGAACGGCAGTTCAGCCATAGATGGGAGGAAAATACCAATCACCTCTCCAAAAGCTACAATAGGCAATTAGGACAGATACTCTCAACCCCAAGCAGACCAACATTTATACTGCAAACAAACCAGATATTATGCTGGCAAACAAACATAATCAAATATAAACTGCCAACAAATGTCTGCCCATCAGAGACCCTTACGGCACACTCCACTCCGCTCCACTCCACTCCACTCCGCTCCACTCCGCTCCGCTCCATTCCGCTCCACTCCACTCCGCTCCACTACACTACACTCCACTCCACTACACTCCACTCCACTCCACTCCACTACACTCCACTCCACTCCGCTCCACTACACTCCACTACACTCCACTAACACTCCACTCCACTACACTCCACTCCGCTCCACTCCACTACACTCCACTCCCACTACACTCCACTACACTCCACTCCGCTCCACTACACTCCACTACACTCCACTACACTCCACTCCACTACACTCCACTACACTCCACTCCACTCCGCTCCACTACACTCCACTACACTCCACTACACTCCACTCCACTACACTTCACTCCACTCCACTACACTCCACTCCACTCCACTACACTACACTACATCCCAGAACGCATCACTAATCACATTGCCTTAATCTATCAAACTATATATGAGGGAAGCGGGCAATCACAACTCCACAAAATAACATGCGTGGTATAAAGGTGATACCTTTATTGTCAGTTCCTTTTTCAAGCTGAATACAATGAAGCTGTGTTACTCTCTGATATATATACAACATTTAGCCCATAGTTCAAATAACCAGAAAAAAGGGATATCAGTGTGGACGGTGTTAACAAAGTCATATAAAGGGGTCTGCAGGGGACAAACAGATAAGGTACAAGATACTGTGGATGAAAGTGTCTGATATAAATAGTGGTAAGTTACTGAAGTGTGATGGAAAAGGAATTCCATGTAATTAACTGTCCCAATGTCTCTACAGATGTTTGTATTTCTGTCTTGGTGCTGGCAGTTCTTAATCTATATAGTTTGCCATGAATCCAAGGCCCAGGTTCAGTCCCTTCTCCAGAGAGTTAAACGTTTTCATTCATTTGCACTCCCATACCTTCCTTTCATTCTCTGTTTTAAAGTTCCCCTTGAGGACCAAGTTAGATGGTTTATGGAGTGGTGAGGGCGGTTTATGGAGTTTAGTGTGGTCAGGGTGAAAGCTACTATCATACATTAGATAAGACGGTTTATCTGTCGGCTTTCGATATATGGTGGTTTGTAAACTATTTTCCCTGATATGGATGTTAGTATCTAGAAAGTGAATGTGAGTAAGGGAGCAGTTCAGTTAGAAATTGGTAGTTGAGTGAAAGTCATTAAATTGTTTGTGAAATTGAATGAGTGCTTGTTCAGTACTTGTCCAGATTATGAATATGTCATCTATGTAGCAGAGCTATGTCAGAGGCTTGGTGTTGCAGGTGGAGAGAAAGATCCATATCTTTTCAGCAGAAAATTTTGTGGCATGACAAACCTGATAAGGTTCAACCCTTCCTAAAATAGGAAACACCATCCCACTCGATAGATGAAACCAAGTGGTGAAAAATCATTACCTGTAAGAGAAGGATGACGGGGCAAGGGATTGGCTGTGTGTAAGTACCTATATCTCAGTGTGGGAACATCAGAGAAAGGTAAGATTATAATGAAAGTGGCCTTTGGGGGGGTGGGTTAATCTTTTTAAATAGCTTAAGTTATGTTGGTGTTTTTAAAATAAAAACAAGTATACCAATTTAGTTCTTTGTCAAATTGGGGACATAAAAGTACCCAGGGTGAGGGTCTGAACCACAAGATCCTCACCCCTCTGTTTGCTGCACTTATCTAAAACAAAGCAAGCAAAGTTGATCTCGTAGTGCCAGCCTGGGTACACACCAGCAGATGGATCCATTCCGACCGGCTGTTCACCACTAGCTAGCGGTCAGCCAGAATGATTCATTGGCTGTAGCAGCAAAAGTATCAGTCGCCAACAGTTTGCGTGACTAAGTGTGCGGTCCATTGGGGGCTGCATGATCAGCCGTGATTTCCCCCCAAAATGGATGGTGTGTACCCACCCTTAGCCCCGCTTTTCAGTGGCATGTTTAGGGGGGCATAACTGGGAATCACAGACCCCCCCAGGCAAAACTATGATGGGGGCCCTATCTGTGCTTCATCCACAGTGTTTTTCTGGGTGGAGGCTATATCTGTCCCCCTGCTCCCCTGTGGGGAGATTGCTCAGTGCAGTCTGCTGTTCTACTTGGTGCTCATAGTTTGTTACATGGGTTGTTCAATAGATTGTTCCATAGAGTGTTCCATAGTTATATAAATTGTTCCATAGATTGTTACATTGTTATAAAGATTGTTCCATAGAGTGTTTCATTGTTTATATAGATTATTAAATAGATTGTTACATTGTTATAAAGATTGTTCCATAGAGTGTTTCATTGTTATATAGATTATTAAATAGATTGTTACATTGTTATAAAGATTGTTCCATAGATTGTTACATTGTTCTATAGATTGTTCTATAGATTATTACATGATTGTCAAATTGTTATATAGCTTGTTCGTTCCATAGATTGTTCCATAGTTTATATACATTGTTCATAAGAGTTTCCATAGTTATATACATTGTTCCATAGATTGTTACATTGTTATAAAGATTGTTCCATAGAGTGTTTTCTTTGTTATATAGATTATTACATAGATTGTACATTGTTATAAAGATTGTTCCATAGATTGTTACATTGTTATATAGATTGTTCTATAGATTATTACATAGATTGTTACATTGTTATATAGCTTGTTCCATAGAGTGTTCCATAGTTATATACATACAGGGTTATTCAATAAAAGTTCTTATCGTTTAAATGGTGCTAATTTTGCCCCACCAATCAGATGTTAGCTTACAAATGTTAAATAAGATCTGATTGGTTAGGGCAAAATTAGCACCATTTTAAACAATAGAAGTTTTATTGAATCTCCTGTTGTTTTCCATAGATTGTTACATTGTCATAAAGATTGTTCCATAGAGTGTTTCATTGTTATATAGATTATTACATAGATTGTTACATTGTTATAAAGATTGTTCCATAGATTGTTACATTAGGGAGAACTGCTGCATATTGAAAATGGAAGGTGTATGTTTTCTAAATTAAAAGACATGTTTCCATTTCTAGGATTCAAACAATATGTAGTAATGAAATATAAACACAGGTGGCACCAGACACAAATCTCAAATTACTCTCAAAATACTTTCATTAGATATACAGCTGAATCAAGTCTTTTAGTTTGGCAGAACAAATGAGAAAACGCATAATGCATTTCAATACTGTGTTTATGGAATGGTAGATCTTTACATATCCATCGGAGATACACACGCAACTCTGATATCAAACTTGGGCCCTCCAGATGTTTGAAAACGCCATCTTTTTTTGGCTGCATACTGCTGGCAGTTGTAGTTTTCAATCTGTTGTCTTCTTATTTTTGGTTAAGAAACAGAACTGGAACATCTGTCCAGCAACAGAACCAGAAGCATTTCACCAGTGTCAGTTGCACACATGTAAAGGATGGATTGCACTGATCTAGTCATTTCTAAGGATGAACAACCCCGTAGGGTCCCTTTAACCAGCGAGTCTGTCTCGGAACTGAGACCATTCCATCTGTCGTACTGGAAGAAGCTATATTACCTAATCCGTCATTTGGAAATAGTTGGATGTGGTAATACAACTCCCTTAGGAAGGTTTTGTGGATTAGCAGTGTAAAGCTGGGATTTTCATTTATCAATACTTGGAACTCTCGTACCAGGATCCCGGCCTCTTGTTTTAATGTTTGTCGGGAGACGCCCCATTTTTCAATTTATAGGTTTAGGATATTATAGAAGTATTTGCACTATTGTATATTTGCACGTGCTAGTGTGTATGGGTGAATAAAATATCATTCTAGCTGTTAACAGTGTTTGTGCCCCTTAGTTGTGTTCTGTGGGGAGCTATTCTCCCTGGGTTTAGTGAGTGTATTTGTGGTTTTACACCAGGAGCACCACTTATGCTGCTGGAATTCCATTCTCACATTGCATTCTCACATCCTAAACGATTTCTTCAAAGTGCTTTCCACTTATAGAGGCCTCTTAGTATTTTTTTCTGATTGTTTCTACATCCAATACTGTTTGGTCTAGAGCAATCATTTTGGAGTGTCACTTTGCTTAATAAAACCTCATAACAACACCACCTTTTGTCAAAGCATGGCCAACTATACAAGGGATATTCCAGCTACAAACCTCATCTTACGTGCTTGTCTACTCCATTACCACTAGATGGCGCTGCGGTTTAACCAACTGTAATGAAGGGTTCTGGAGAAAAAAAAAGACAGAAAATACACATATTGAAACGGCTAATATATTTCTATTCATTATTGTCATCCATCTTTATAGGAGGAATACGGATTTTTATAGCATTGCAATGATTTTGTATAGTACTGATGCCAAAACTGTGTTATACTGTCACCTCTGCCATGTGTTCACCAAATAAGTGGCCCAGTTCTAACCTTGCATGACCCCTAATAGTATCTGTTATGGTCTCAGTCCTGGGTGGATTCATTGCTCAGTAGAGATCTGAGCATGTTTGACCCATCCAACAGCCAATCAGTAGAAATTACTGTTAGGAACTTCCAAGGAAGTGGTGCATTCTGGGAAGAAGAAGGGACTAAAATGGCAGCTCACTACCGATCACAGCAACCATAGCAAAGGGTAGAAAAGCAACTGAATTTCTCAAAAATAAACATATGTAGAATACCTAGTTATAGGTTATTTAGTTAGATAATTTAAATAAAAGCAATTTGTTCTACTGAACTTCCCCTTTAATGTAGATTCTTTATTAATACAAACCACAGGTATGGACTTTAGTCGGAACATCCCATTGGCCCCTGCGGTGGCTCCCCCTGCTGGTAGTTATGTCCCTGACACCTTGGTTTACACTATCAACTCACTGTAAGGCTGGGTACACATGGGGACTATTTGCCCAAGCGAGCGCTCAGCCGGGAGAAATGTTCTGTGGTCGCCGAACGGTCGACCCGAGCGCCCATAGGGAACCGCACGATCGATCAGGATTTTCCAACACTTCTGATCGTCCATTCATCCATTTGGACGATCGAGGTCGGTCGCCCCACACCACAGATATATTTTTGGCCGTCCGAAAGTGCCGTGAATCGGTCAGTCGGCCGAAAATATCTTCTGTGTGTGTACCCAGCCTAATTGTCAATCACAAAAATGTCAATGAGCCCCATTTAGGCCTAAATTAATATATAATGAAAATGGTTAATTATCATTATCAGCATAATTCATTTGTACTGGGTCTTATGGGTAAATCTGCATTTAGATAGAGAGATACGCCTACCTGCTGCTGTGTAATAATAGGCTTGCAAGTAAGTGTCCAGCCCAGCTGTCTATTTCTATTGCACACTGAAAGGTAGGAATACACTGTCCTACCTCCCTTGTGAGTTGTATATCCCCGACTTTACATAACCATGGTGAGTCTCACATTAAGAAACAGTGATTTTGGCCTTTTGTACCAAACACAGATAGATTGTATCACTGTCTCTACAGACATACATGGACCAGCTGTATCTTACTGGGTCCCAGGAAGAGCCTTGGTTTCCTTGTGAAAGTATGAATGAACTCTGTTATTGTTGGACTATAACTCTCAACATTCATTGACTGCCTTGGTCTGACTTAATGTTCCCTGTGCATTAAGTTCCAGTTATTGCGAACCTAAAAGGTCAATTAGGAAGGGAGACACACATGCAGAACGTCTCTGCCTGGAACATAGTGGATGTTCTGCCTTAATACAATTGTCCCCTCTGGTTAATGAACTTTCCGCTTCTTAGACTCCAAATAATTTCTTCTCTCCCCATTTGTCTTTTTATGCATTCCAATAGCTTACGCTACAGATCTGTCTTTCTGTATTATCATATTTGTATTCATATTATACAGTGGCTCTGGGTACAGCCCCTGCCATTATTGGTTTTAATATGCACAGTAAGTGTACATATATTTCCTTAATAATAATATTTATGATATATTTTCCAGTATATATACTTACCTCAGTACGTTTATCTTCTCGTGGTTTGCTGTGTTTATACACTAGGGATGTCAATGTTCTATCATTATTGTGTTTATATGCTGTGATGCACTAGGTTGCACTTTCTATTATTGGACGTCTCTCCCCTTCTATTGTACCCCTCTAATTGCAGAGACACTCCTCTTGTGGTCTCTAAGGAAGCGGAAGTCCCACGAACCGCGTCAGGCCTCGCCCCCCCTTGCTCCTGGTGATCTGTTCTGTGATTGCAGTCATGTTCATGTACAGCTTAACTTTAAGAAATAAAGGCTACTTTTATTATCTCCGAGTTTGCTGATTCAGGTTCTTGCAGTCCACCTCTTTGTTCCCTGCCTTGGTCTGACCAATATGATACTATACTTACATACTATACTATGTACTTAAAGCAATTATAGCAAACTGTTGAACTGACATTTTTACTTATTCTTGCATATAACATACGGCAGTGTCAGAACTCACCTTATAAGGATAACACTTCTGATTGGATATCACTGTTAATTGGATACCCTATTAATAATTAGAGAGCCCCTTTGATTGGATAGCACGGTTGATTGGCTAGAATTGTTGATTGACATAGCAATCATATACTTTTAGTTCTATAAACCTGTAGGAATGGGCAAGTGTATAAAAATACACTGAGTCCTGCAAGCTGTACTTTGTGTTTCTCTTGTATTAGATTATTGATTTCACCAACAGGCTGTGTGTAGGTGTAAAGAGCCGCGCAATGTAATTCATTTTGGAAAGGAAACCAAAAATTCTGTGTTCTCATTAAGTCATGTTTTTGAACAATAACAAACTCTCTAGGAGGAAATACAATTCTGGAAACATATGTTTCATGTTTCTTCCTTGCTGAAAAGGTGACAGCATATGTGGAGTGCCGCATTGCACAGCTGTGTATTTAAAAGGAAATAGAGTTTATTCCTGTATGCTATTCAGCAAAAAATGATTGAATAAATTAAATTATAATATGGATAGATCAAAGCCTCCTAGGCCTAAGGCACCTTCTCCAAGCATCCCACTGACTAACGTCCTTTCTAAAAACCAAGAATCTGGTGGATTCCTGGAGACTTGCACTCCCACCCTAGAAGAATATGGGCTCATTGATCGGGGGAGCTGGGCATTTTAAAGGGTATCTCCATATACAAAAGGGACATCTTGGAAATTGAGGCAGTTCAAGTAGGGCAACAAATTAATAAGGGGAATGGAGGGGCTTGAATATGCAGGCAGATTAGACAAGTTAGGGCTGTTTACATTGGAGAAGCGGCGTTTGCGTGGGGATATGATCACCTTATACAAATATATTAATGGGCCATACAATGAACCTCGGGTGCATTGTTCACTAATAGGTCATATCAGAGGACACTGGACATCCTTTAAGGTTGGAAGAAAAGAAGTTTCATCTCAGGTTAGGAAAGGTTTCTTTACAGTGGAGAATGTTGAAACTGTGGAACTGTCTTCCAGCAGATGTTGGTAATGGCAAGTTCATTGAATAGCTTTAAAAAGGCCTGGATAAGTTTCTAAAACAATTCATATTGAGATTACTGTATTAATACATATAGATCTGGTTGATCCAGGGTACTTTCCGATTGCTATTTGAGTCAGGAAGGAATTTCCCCCCCCTTTTTAGCTGATATTTTTTGCCTTCATCTGGATCAACTGTTAGGTAGGGTTAAAAAAAAAAGAAAAAAGGGGTGAATGGGTTGGACTTGATGGACGTATGTCTTTATTCAACCTTAATTACTATGTATATCTTTCTATCTCCCCAGTTATTATTATTTCTTTCATATCCCCAGTTATTATATTTTCTATCTCCCCAGTTTATTATATCTTCTATCTCCCAGTTTATATTATATCTTTCTACTCCCCAGTTATATTATATCTTTCTATCTCCTCCTGTCTCTCCTCTGGGAGAATTTGCCATGCGCAGAAGAGCTCTCCCCCCCTCCTCTCCCTCCCTTACCTCACGTTTCTTTCTCCCTCCCCCTAGTGTAAACCCTGTTAGTATATTGTAGGTTGCTAAAAAATATATAATTTTCTGCTATAATCCTATATCCAGAAAATCCCCCAATAGTTACTTACCTTCCCTATCCTCCGCTGTTGAAACTGCAGGCAGCCGCGTCAGTGATTGGCTGCCTCTCAGCCAATCACAGACGCGCTGCCGGTCCTGCCCCCTGCTTCCATTTTCCGTGCAAGCAAGGGCCTGGGCATGCTGCGGAGGATAGAGGGAAGGGTCAGTAACTATCGGGGCACTTTCTGGTATAAGATTATAGCGGTTGGGATGGGGGAACTATCCCTACAACATACTAAAAGGTTTTAAAACAGGTGACATGCCCTTTAACGATGAAGGGGCAATTCTGTCGGAATCCTTCCTTTAACGTGAAATTGTGTAGACAGTTTTAACTTTGCAAGATCTGTTCTTACAACCCACCACCAACTTGGCATCTCAATGAACTTATAAGGAACCAGAGCAGACATTTATGTTCTATTTGGAAAAAGACAATAGCACAGAGGTCTCCCTCTCTCTATTTGGAAAGCCCATGAGGCTGTGGTTGAGGCAAACTCCAAGTCCTAGGGTTAATATCCACTGAACGGCAGTTCAGCCATAATGGAGGAAAATACCAATCACCTCTCCAAAACTACAATAGGCAATTAGGACAGATACTCTCACACCCCAAGCAGACCAACATTTAACTGCAAACAAACCAGATATTATGCTGGCAAACAACATAATCAATATAAACTGCCAACAAATGTCTGCCCATCAGAGACCCTTACGGCACACTCCACTCCGCTCCACTCCACTCCACTCCGCTCCACTCCGCTCCGCTCCATTCCGCTCCACTCCACTCCGCTCCACTACACTACACTCCACTCCACTACACTCCACTCCACTCCACTCCACTACACTCCACTCCACTCCGCTCCACTACACTCCACTACACTCCACTACACTCCACTCCACTACACTCCACTCCGCTCCACTACACTACACTCCACTCCACTCCACTCCACTACACTCCACTACACTCCACTCCACTACACTCCACTCCACTACACTCCTACACTCACTCCACTCCCTCCACTACCTCCACTACACTCCACTACACTCCACTACCACTACCACTCCATCCCGCTCCACTCCACACTACACTCCACTACCACTACACTCCACTACACTCACTCCGCTCCACTACACCTCCCACTACCTCACTACACTCACTCCACCACTCCACTACACTCCACTCCACTACCCACTCCCACTCCACTCCGCTCCACTACACTCCACTACACTCCACTACACTCCACTCCACTCACTTCACTCCACTCCACTACACTCCACTCCCACTCCACTACCACTACACTACATCCCAGAACGCATCACTAATCACATTGCCTTAATCTATCAAACTATATATGAGGGAAGCGGGCAATCACAACTCCACAAAATAACATGCGTGGTAAAGGTGATACCTTTATTGTCAGTTCCTTTTCAAGCTGAATACAATGAACTGTGTTACTCTCTGATATATATACAACATTTGCCTAGTTCAAATAACCAGAAAAAAGGGATATCAGTGTGGACGGTTTTAACAAAGTCATAAAGGGGTCTGCAGGGGACAAACAGATAAGGTACAAGATACTGTGGATGAAAGTGTCTGATATAAATTGGTAAGTTACTGAAGTGTGATGGAAAGGAATTCCATGTAATTACTGTCCCAATGTCTCTAAAGATGTTGTATTTCTTTGTCTTGGTGCTGGCAGTTCTTAATCTATATAGTTGGCCATGAATCCAAGGCCCAGGTTCAGTCCCTTCTCCAAGAGTTAAACGTTTTCATTCATTTGCACTCCCATACCTTCCTTTCATCTCTTGTTTTAAAGTTCCCCTTGAGGACCAAGTTAGATGGTTTATGGAGTGGTGAGGGCGGTTTATGGAGTTTAGTGTGGTCGGGGTGAAGCTACTATCATCATTAGATAAGACGGTTTATCTGTCGGCTTTCGATATATGGTGGTTTGTAAACTATTTTCCCTGATATGGATTTTTAGTATCTAGAAAGTGAATGTGAGTAAGGAGCGTTCAGTTAGAAATTGGTAGTTGTTGAAAGTCATTAAATTGTTTGTGAAATTGAATGAGTGCTTGTTCAGTACTTGTCCAGATTATGAATATGTCATCTATGTACAGAGCTATGTCAGAGGCTTGGTGTTGCAGTGGGAGAGAAAGATCCATATCTTTTCAGCAGAAAATTTGTGGCATGACAAACCTGATAAGTTCAACCCTTCCTAAAATAGGAAACACCATCCCACTCGATTGAAACCAAGTGGTGAAAAATCATTACCTGTAAGAGAAGGATGACGGGGCAAGGGATTGGCTGTGTGTAAGTACCTATATCTCGTGTGGGAACATCAGAGAAGGTAAAGATTATAATGAAAGTGGCCTTGGGGGGGTGTAATCTTTTTAAATAGCTTAATTTAGTTGGTTTTTTTTAAATAAAAACAAGTATACCAATTTAGTTCTTTGTCAAATTGGGACTAAAAGTACCCAGGGTGAGGGTCTGAACCACAAGATCCTCACCCCTCTGTTTGCTGCACTTATCTAAACAAAGCAACAAAGTTGATCTCGTAGTGCCAGCCTGGTACACACCACGATGGATCCATTCCGACCGGCGGTTCACCACTAGCTAGCGGTCAGCCAGAATGATTCATTGGCTGTAGCAGCAAAAGTATCAGTCGCCAACAGTTTGCGGACTAAGTGTGCGTTCCATTGGGGGCTGCATGATCAGCCGTGATTTCCCCCCAAAATGATGGTTTGTACCCACCCTTAGCCCCGCTTTTCAGTGGCATGTTTAGGGGGGCATAACTGGAATCACAGACCCCCCCAGGCAAAACTATGATGGGGGCCCTATCTGTGCTTCATCCACAGTTTTTTTCTGGGTGGAGGCTATATCTGTCCCCCTGC
The DNA here is from genome assembly GCA_019447015.1 of Hymenochirus boettgeri. NCBI lineage: Eukaryota > Metazoa > Chordata > Amphibia > Anura > Pipidae > Hymenochirus > Hymenochirus boettgeri. Next base: position 134,545,389 of record CM033477.1, read on the forward strand.
TCCCCTGTGGGGAGATTGCTCAGTGCAGTCTGCTGTTCTACTTGGTGCTCATAGTTTGTTACATGGGTTGTTCAATAGATTGTTCCATAGAGTGTTTCCATAGTTATATAATTGTTCCATAGATTGTTCATTGTTATAAAGATTGTTCCATAGATTTTTTCATTGTTAATAGATTTTAATAGATTGTTACATTGTTATAAAATTGTTCCATAGGGTGTTTCAATTGTTATATAGATTATTAAATAGATTGTTACATTGTTATAAAGATTGTTCCATAGATTGTTACATTGTTCTATAGATTGTTCTATAGATTATTACATAGATTGTTACATTGTTATATAGCTTGTTCCATAGAGTGTTCCATAGTTATATACATTGTTCCATAGAGTGTTCCATAGTTATATACATTGTTCCATAGATTGTTACATTGTTATAAAGATTGTTCCATAGAGTGTTTCATTGTTATATAGATTATTAAATAGATTGTTACTTGTTATAAAGATTGTTCCATAGATTGTTACATTGTTATATAGATTGTTCTATAGATTACATAAATGTTACATTGTTATATAGATTGTTCTATAGATTATTACATATATTGTTACATTGTTATATAGCTTGTTCTATAGAGTGTTCCATAGTTATATACATTGTTCCATAGATTGTTACATTGTTATAAAGATTGTTCCATAGAGTGTTTCATTGTTATATAGATTTTAAATAGATTGTTACATTGTTATAAAGATTGTTCCATAGATTGTTACATTGTTATATAGATTGTTCTATAGATTATTACATAGATTGTTACATTGTTATATAGCTTGTTCTATAGAGTGTTCCATATTTATATACATTGTTCCATAGATTGTTACATTGTCATAAAGATTGTTCCATAGAGTGTTTCATTGTTATATAGATTATTACATAGATTGTTACATTGTTATAAAGATTGTTCCATAGATTGTTACATTGTTATATAGATTGTTCTATAGATTATTACATAGATTGTTACATTGTTATATAGCTTGTTCCATAGAGTGTTCCATAGTTATATACATACAGGGTTATTCAATAAAAGTTCTTATCGTTTAAAATGGTGCTAATTTTGCCCCAACCAATCAGATGTTAGCTTACAAATGTTAAATAAGATCTGATTGGTTAGGGCAAAATTAGCACCATTTTAACAATAAGAAGTTTTATTGAATCTCCTGATTGTTCCATAGATTGTTACATTTTCATAAAGATTGTTCCTTAGAGTGTTTCATTGTTATTAGATTATTACATAGATCAGTGTTTCTCAACCAGGATCCGGGGACCCCTAGGGTCCCTGAGAGGTTGCTGGAGGTCCTCAAGAGATTGACAGAACTGTATAGATCCACCAATTTGATAAATACAAATATTTTTTTTTTTATATTTATCAATGTTCTGTATGATTCATGTGTTTGGTATATTGATGTCTGAGAATATAAAAATAAATAATAATGTTTTTATGTAAGAGTTCCCCCCTGCAGTGAATTGAGGGCATTTATAGATATATTTATAGATCTATCATTTGTATTTGTATAATTTTGTTTGTTTTGATTATTTGATAACTGAGTAAAATTAATAAATATGTATTGCTTGTGAAGGTTCTCATTCATCCAGGTCATGGTATATCTGTAATATCCATTCATCCAGGTCATGGTATATCTGTAATATCCATACATCCAGGTCATGGTATATCTGTTATTCATTCATCCAGGTCATGTTATTCTGTAATATTCATTCATCCAGGTCGTGGTATATCTGTAATATTCATTCATCCAGGTCATGGTATATCTGTAATATTCATTCATCCAGGTCATGGTATATCTGTAATATTCATTCATCCAGGTCATGGTATATCTGTAATATTCATCCATCCAGGTCATGGTATATCTGTAATATTCATTTATCCAGGTCATGATATATCTGTAATATTCATTTATCCAGGTCATGGTATATCTGTAATATTCATTCATCCAGGTCATGGTATATCTGTAATTATTCATCCATCAAGTCATGGTATATCTGTAATATTCATTTATCCAGGTCATGATAATCTGTAATATTCATTTATCCAGGTCATGATTATCTGTATATTCATTCATCCAGGTCATGGTATATCTGTAATATTCATTCATCCAGGTCTGGTATATCTGTAATATTCATTCATCCAGGTCATGGTATATCTGTAATATTCATTCATCCAGGTCATGGTCTATCTGTAATATTATTCATCTAGTCATGTATATCTGTAATATTCATTCATCCAGGTCATGGTATATCTGTAATATCATTCATCCAGGTCATGGTAATCTGTAATATTCATCCATCCAGGTCATGGTATATCTGTAATATTCATTCATCCAGGTCATGGTATATCTGTACTATTCATTCATCCAGGCCATGGTTATCTGTAATATTCATTCTCCGGTCATGGATATTGTAATATTCATTCATCCAGGTCATGGTATATCTGAATATTCATTCATCCAGGCCATGGTATATCTGTAATATTCATTCATCCAGGTCATGGTATATCTGTAATATTCATTCATCCAGGTCACGGTATATTCTGTAATATTCATTCATCCAGGTCATGGTATATCTGTAATATTCATTCATCCAGGTCCACGGTATACATCCAGGTCACAGTCTACTGTAATATCATCATCCAGGTCACGGTCTATCTGTAATATTCATTCATCCAGGTCACGTCTATCTGTAATATTCATTCATCCAGGTCACTGTATATCTGTAATATTCATCATCCAGTCAGGTATATCTGTAATATTCATTCATCCAGGTCATGGTAATCTGTAATATTCATTCATCAGGTCATGGTATATCTTGTAATATTCATTCATCCAGGTCATGGTATATCTGTATATTCATTCATCCAGGTCATGGTATAATCTGTAATATTCATCATCCAGTTCATGGTATATCTTAATTCATTCATCCAGGTCATGGTATATCTGTATATTCATTCATCCAGGCCATGGTATATCTGTAATATTCATTCATCCAGGTCATGGTATATCTGTAATATTCATTCATCCAGGTCATGGTATATCTGTAATATTCATTCATCCAGGCCATGGTATATCTGTAATATTCATTTCATCCAGCCATGGTATATCTTAATATTCATTCATCCAGGTCACAGTATATCTGTAATATTCATTCATCCAGGCCTGGTATTCTGTAATATTCATTCATCCAGGTCATGGTATATCTGTAATATTCATTCATCCAGGTCACGGTATATCTGTAATTTCATTCATCCAGGTCATGGATATCTGTAATATCATTTCATCCAGGTCACGGTATACATCCATGTCACGGTTATCTGTAATATTCATTCATCAGGTCACGGTATATCTGTAATATTCATTCATCCAGGTCACGGTTATCTGTAATATTCATTCATCCAGGTCACGGTATATCTGTATATTCATTCATCCAGGTCATGGTATATCTGTAATATTCTTTCATCCGGTCATGGTATATCTGTAATATCATTCACCCAGGCCATGGTATATCTGTAATATTCATTCATCCAGGTCATGGTATATCTGTAATATTCATTCATCCCGGTCATGGTTATCTGTAAATTCATCATCCAGGCCAGGTATATCTGTATATTCATTCCATCCAGGCCATGGTATATCTGTAATATTCATTCATCCAGGTCACGGTATATCTGTAATCATTCATCCATGCCATGGTATATCTGTAATATTCATTCATCCAGGTCATGGTATATCTGTAATATTCATTCATCCAGGTCACGGTATATCTGTAATATTCATTCATCCAGGTCATGGTATATCTGTAATATTCATTCATCCAGGTCACGGTATACATCCAGGTCACGGTCATCTGTAATATTCATTCATCCAGGTCACGGTATATCTGTAATATTCATTCATCCAGGTCACGGTATATCTGTAATAGTCATTCTCATCCCAGGTCAGGTATATCTGTAATATTCATTCATCCAGGTCATGGTATATCTGTAATATTCATTCATCCAGTTCATGGTATATCTGTAATATTCATTCATCCAGGTCATGGTATATCATGTAATATTCATTCATACAGTGTATCTCGTAATTCATTCAATCCAGGTCATGGTATATCTGTAATATTCATTTATCCAGTCATGGTATATCTGTATATTTCATTCATCAGCCATGGTATATCTGTAATATCATTCATCAAGGTCATGGTATATCTGTAATATTCATTCATCCAGGTCATGGTATATCTGTAATATTCATTCATCCAGGCCATGGTATATCTGTAATATTCATTCATCCAGGCCAGGTAATATCTGTATATTCATTCATCCAGGTCACGGTATATCTGTAATATTCATTCATCCAGGTCACGGTATATCTGTAATATTCATTCATCCAGGTCACGGTAGATACATCCAGTCACGTGTCTAATCTGTAATATTCATTCATATCCAGGTCACGGTCTATCTGTAATATTCATTTATCCAGGTCACGGTATATCTGTAATATTCATTCATCCAGGTCACGGTATATCTGTAATATTCATTCATCCAGGTCAGTAATCTATATCTTCATCAGTCAGGTATATCTGTAATATTCATTCATCTAGGTCACGGTATATCTGTAATATTCATTCATCATCGGTCACGGTATATCTGTAATATTCATTCATCCAGGTCACGGTATATCTGTATATTCATTCATATACAGGTCACGGTAATATCTGTAATATTCATTCATCCAGGTCACGATATATCTGTAATTTCATCATCCAGGTCACGGTATATCTGTAATATTCATTCATCAAGGTCACGGTTTTTTTATCTGTATATTCATCATCCAGGTCATTATATCTGAATATTCATTCATCCAGGTCAGGTATATCTGTAATATTCATTCATCCAGGTCATGTATATCTGTAATATTCATCCATCGGTCATGGTATATCTGTAATATTCATTCATCCACATCATGTATATCTGTATGTTCACTCATCCAGTCATGGTATATCGTAATATTCATTCATCCAGATCATGGTATACTGTAATATTCATCCATCCAGGTTATGGTATATCTGTAATATTCATTCATCCAGGTCATGGTATATCTGTATATTCATTTATCCAGGTCATAGTATGTCTGTAATATTCATTCATCCAGGTCATGGTATATCTGTAATATCATCCATCCAGGTCATGGTATATCTGTAATATTCATTCATCCAGGTCATGGTATATCTGTAATATCCATCCATCCAGTCATGGTATATCTGTAATATTCATCCATCCAGTTATGGTATATCTGTAATATTCATCATCCAGGTCATGGTATATCTGTAATATTCATCCATCCAGGTCATGGTATATCTGTAATATTCATCCATCCAGGTCATATTATCTGTATATTCATCTATCCAGGTCATGGTATATCTTTAATATTCATTCATCCAGGTCATGGTATATCTGTAATATTCATTCATCCAGGTCATGGTATATCTGTAATATTCATTCATCCAGGTCATGGTACATCTGTAATATTCATCCATCCAGTCAGGTACATCGTGTAATTTCATTCCATTCCTAGTCATGGTATATCTGTAATATCCTTCATCCAGGTCATGGTATATCTGTAATATCCATCATCCAGGTCATGGTATATCTGTAATATTCATTCATCCAGTGTCATGGTTTATCTGTAATATCATTCATGCAGGTCGTGTTATATTCTGAATATTCATTCATGCCAGGTCATGGTATATCTGTAATATTCATTATCCAGTCATGGTATATCTGTAATATTCATTCATCCAGGTCATGGTATATCTGTAATATTCATCATCCAGGTCATGGTATATCTGTAATATTCATTTATCCAGGTCATGATATATCTGTAATATCCATTTATCCAGGTCACTGGTATATCTGTATATTCATTCATCCAGGTCATGGTATATCTGTAATATCATCCATCCAAGTCATGGTATAATCTGTAATATTTCATTTATCCAGGTCATGATATATCTGTATATTCATTTCATCCAGGTCATGATTATCTGTAATATTCATTCATCCAGGTCATGGTATTCTGTAATATTCATCCATCCAGGTCATGGTATATCTGTAATATTCATTCATCCAGGTCATGGTATATCGTAATATTCATTCATCCAGGTCATGGTCTATCTGTAAATTCATTCATCAGTCATGGTATATCTTTAATATTCATCTCCAGGTCATGGTAATCTGTATCTATTCATTATCCAGGTCATGTATATCTGTAATATTCATCCATCCAGGTCATGGTATATCTGTAATATTCTTCATCCGGTCATGGTATTCTGTACTATTATTCATCAGGCCATGTAATATCTGTATATTCATTCATCCAGGCCATGGTATATCTGTAATATTCATTCATCCAGGTCCATGGTATATCTTGTAATATTCATTCATCCAGGTCATGGTATATCTAATATTCATTCATCCAGGCCATGGTATATCTGTAATATTCTTCATCCAGGTCATGGTATATCTGTAATATTCATTCATCCAGGTCACGGTATATCTGTAATATTCATTTCATCCATTCATGGTATATCTGTAATATTCATTCACCCGGTCACGGTATACATCCAGGTCACAGTCTATCTTTAATATTCATTCATCCAGGTCACGGTCTATCTGTAATATTCATCATCCAGGTCACGGTTATCTGTAATATTCATTCATCCAGGTCAGTATATCTGTATATTCTCCCGGTAGGTATATCTGTAATATTCATTCATCCAGGTCATGGTATATCTGTAATATTCATTCATCCAGGTCATTGTATATCTGTAATATTCATTCATCCAGTCATGGTATATCTGTAATATTCATTCATACAGGTCATGTATATCTGTAATATTCATCCATCCAGGTCATGGTATATCTGTAAATTCATTCATCCAGGTCATGGTATATCTGTAATATTCATCATCCAGGTCATGGTATATCTGTAATATTCATTCTCCAGTCATGGTATATCTGTAATATTCATTCATCCAGGTCATGGTAATACTGTAATATTCATTCATCCAGGTCACGTATATATCTGTAATATTCATTCATCCAGGTCATGGTATATCTGTAATATTCTTCATCCTAGGTATCTGGTCACGTCTGTATATTCTTCATCCAGTAAGGTATATCTGTATATTCATCATCAGGTATCTAATATTCATTCATCCAGGTCACGGTATATCTGTAATATTCATTCATCCAGTCATGTATATCTGTAATATTCATTCATCCAGGTCTGGTATATCTGTAATATTCATTCATCCAGGCCATGGTATATCTGTAATATTCATTCATCCAGGTCATGGTATATCTGTAATATTCATTCATCCAGGTCATGGTATATCTGTAATATTCATTCATCCAGGCCATGGTATATCGTAATATTCATTCAATCCAGGCCATGGTATATCTGTATATATTCATTCATCCAGGTCACGGTATATCTGTAATATTCATTCATCCAGGCCATGTATATCTGTAATATTCATTCATCCAGGTCTGGTATATCTGTAATATTCATTCATCCAGGTCACGGTATATCTGTAATATTCATTCATCCAGGTCATGGTATATCGTAATATTCATTCATCCAGGTCACGGTTATACATCCAGTCACGGTCTATCTGTATATTCATTCATCAGGTCACGGTATATCTGTAATATTCATTCACCAGGTCACGGTATATCTGTATATTCATTCATCCGGTCACGTTATATCTGTAAATCATTCATCCAGGTCTGGTATATCTGTAATATCATTCATCCAGGTCATGTTATATCTGTAATATTCATTCATCCAGGTCATGGTATATCTGTAATATTCATTCATACAGGTCATGGTATACTGTAATATTTCATCCATCCAGGTCATGGTATATCTGTAATATTCATTCATCCAGGTCATGGTATATGTAATATCTATCATCCAGGCCATGGTATATCTGTATATTCATCATCCAGGCATGGTATATCTGTAATATTCATTCATCAGGTCATGGTATATCTGTAATATTCATTCATCCAGGCCATGGTTATCTGTAATATTCATTTCTCCAGGCCTGGATATCTGTAATATTCATTCTCCAGTAACGGTATATCTGTAATATCATTCATCCAGGTCACGGTATATCTGTAATATTCATTCATCCAGGTCACGGTATACATCCAGGTCACGGTCTATCTGTAATATTCATTCATCCAGGTCACGGTCTATCTGTAATATTCATTTATCCAGTCACGGTTATCTAATTCATTCATCAGGTCACGTATATCTGTAATATTCATTCATCCAGGTCACGGTATATCTGTAATATTCATTCATCCAGGTCACGGTATATCTGTAATATTCATTCATCTAGGTCACGGATAATCTGTAATATTCATTCATCCAGGTCACGGTATATCTTAATATTCATTCATCCAGGTCACGGTATATCTGTAATATTCATTCATACAGGTCACGGTATATCGTAATATTCATTCACCAGGTCACGATATATCTGTAATATTCATCCATCCAGGTCACGGTATATCTGTAATATTCAGTCATCAAGGTCACGGGTTTATCTGTAATATTCATTCTCCAGGTCACGGTATATCTGTAATATCATTCTCCAGGTCATGGATATCTGTAATATTCATTCATCCAGGTCATGGTATACTCTGTAATATTCATCATCCAGGTCATGGTATATCTGTAATATTAATTCACTCCACATCATGGTATATCTTGTAATGTTCACATCATCCAGGTCATGGTATATCTGTAATATTTCATTCATCCAGATCATGGTATATCTGTAATATTCATCATCCAGGTATGGTATATCTGTAATATTCATTCATCATCCAGGTCATGTATACTGTAATATTCATTTATCCAGGTCATAGTATGTCTGAATATTCATTCATCCGGTCATGGTATTCTGTAATATTCTCCATCCAGGTCATGGTATCTCTGTAATATTCATTCATCCAGGTCATGGTATATCTGTAATATCACCTCACCAGGTCATGGTATATCTGTAATATTCATCCATCCAGGTCATGGTATATCTGTAATATTCATCCATCCAGGTCATGGTATATCTGTAAATTCATCTCCAGGTCAGGTTATCTGTAATATTCATCCATCCAGGTCATAGTATCGATCTCTATCGTCATGAATGTGTAATATTCATTCATCCAGGTCATAGTATATCTGTAATATTCATTCATCCAGGTCATGGTATATCTGTAATATTCATTCATCCAGGTCATGGTATATCTGTAATATTCATATCCAGGTCATGGTAACATCTGTAATATTCATCATCCAGGTCATGTACATCTGTAATTTCATTCATCCAGGTCATGGTACATCTGTATATTCATTCATCCAGGTCATGGTAACATCTGTAATATTCATTCATCCAGATCATGGTATATCTGTAATATTTCATCCAGGTCATGGTATATCTGTATATCATCCATCCAGGTCATGGTATATCTGTAATATTCATTCATCCAGGTCATGGTATATCTGTAATATTCATCATCCAGGTCATGGTATATCTGTAATATTCATTCATCCAGGTCATGGTATATCTGTAATATTCATTCATCCAGGTCATGGTATATCTGTATAGTCATTCATCCAAGTCATGGTATCTCTGTAATATTCATTCATCCAGGTCATGGTATCTCTGGTATATTATCCATAGGTCATGGTATATCTGTAATATTCATCCTCCGGTCATGGTATATCTGTAATATTCATCCATCCAGGTCTGGTAATCTGTAATATCATCATCCAGGTCATGGTATATCTGTATATCCATTCATCCAGGTCATGGTATATCTGTAATATTCATTCATCCAGGTCATGGTATATCTGTAATATTCATTCATCCGGTCATGGTATATCTGTATATTCATTCATCCAGGTCATGGTATATCTGTAATATTCATCCATCCAGGTCATGGTATATCTGTTTATTCATTCATCCAGGTCATGGTATATCTGTATATTCATTCCATCCAGGTCATGGTATATTTGTATATCATTCATCCAGGTCATGGTATATCTGTAATATCCATTCATCCAGGTCATGGATATCTTGTAATATTCATTCATCCAGGTCATGGTATCTGTAATATTCATTCATCCAGTCATGGTATATCTGTAATATTCATTCATCCAGGTCATGGTATATCTGTAATATTCATTCATCCAGGTCATGGTATAATTCTCCAGGTCAACTGTATATCTGTAATATTCATTCATCTCAGGTCAGGTATATCTGTAATATTCATTCATCCAGGTCATGTAATCTGTAATATTCATTCATCAGGTCATGGTATATCTTGTAATATTCATCTCCATCCCAATCCGGTCATGGTAATATCTGTATATTCATTCATTCAGGTCATGGTATATCTGTAATATTCATCCATCCAGTCAATGGTATATCTGTAATATATCATTCATCAGGTCATTGTATATCTGTATATTCATTCATCACAGGCTGGTATATCTGTAATATTCCTTCTCCAGGTCTGGTATATCTGTAATATTCATTCAGCCAGGTCATGGTATATCTGTAATTATTCATTCATCCAGGCCATGGTATATCTGTAATTCATTCATTCATCCAGCCATGGTATATCTTAATATTCCTTCATCCCGTCCAGTATATCTGTAATTCATTCATCCAGCTGGTATATCGTAATATTCATTCATCAGGTCATGGTATATCTGTAATATTCATTCATCCAGGTCAGGTATATCTGTAATATTCATTCATCCAGGTCATGGATATCTGTAATATCATTCATCCAGTCACGGTATACATCCATGTCACGGTTATCTGTAATATTCATTCATCCAGGTCACCGGTATATCTGTATATTCATTCATCCAGGTCACGGTTATCTGTAATATTCATTCATCCAGGTCACGGTAATATCTGTAATATTCATTCATCCAGGTCATGGTATATCTGTAATATTCTTTCATCCAGGTCATGGTATATCTGTAATATCATTCAGCCGGCTCATGGTATATCTGTAATATTCATTCAATCCAGGTCATGGTCTATCTGTAATATTCATTCATCCGGTCATGGTATATCTGTAATATTTCTTCATCATCCAGGTCATGGGTATATCTGTATATTCATTCTCCAGGCCATGGTATATCTGTAATATCATTCATCCAGGTCACGTATATCTGTAATCATTCATCCAGTGCCATGGTATATCTGTAATATTCATTCATCCAGTCATGGATATATCTGTAATATTCATTCATCCAGGTCACGGTATATCGTAATATTCATTCATCAGGTCATGGTATATCTGTAATATTCATTCATCCAGGTCACGGTATAATCATCCAGGTACGGTCATCTGTAAATATTCATTCATCCATGTCACGGTATATCTGTATATTCATTCATCCAGGTCAGGTAATCGTAATATCAATTCCATCCAGTCACGGTATACGGTAATATTCATTCATCGGTCTGGTATATCTGTAATATTCATTCATCCAGTCATGGTATATCTGTAATATTCATTCATCCAGGTCATGGTATATCTGTAATATTCATTCATCAGTTTATCCACATTATCAGGTCATGGTAATATCTGTAATATTCATTTATCCAGTCATGGTATATCTGTATATTTCATTCATCCATGCCATGGTATAATCTGTAATATTCATTCATCAGGTCATGGTATATCTGTAATATTCATTCATCCAGGTCAGGTATTATCTGTAATATTCATTCATCCAGGCATGGTATATCTGTAATATTCATTCATCCAGGCAGGGTATATCTGTATATTCATTCATCCAGGTCACGGTATATCTGTAATATTCATTCCATCCAGGTCATGGTATATCTGTAATATTCATTCATCCAGGACGTAATCACAGTCAGTATCTGTAATTTCATTCATTCCAGGTCACGGTTATCTGTAATATTCATTTTCCAGGTCACGGTATTCTGTAATATTCATTCCATCCAGGTCAGGTATATCTGTAATATTCATTCATCCAGGTCCTGAGATCTATATTCTAGATATATCTGTAATATTCATTCATCAGGTCACGGTATATCTGTAATATTCATTCATCATCCAGGTCAGGTATATCTGTAATATTCATTCATCCAGGTCATGGTATATCTGTATATTCATCTCATATCAGGTCATCGGTCATATCTGTAATATTCATTCTCCAGGTCACGATATATCTGTAATATTCATTCATCCAGGTCAGGTATATCTGTAATATTCATTCATCAGGTCACGGTATCTGTAATATTCATTCATCCAGTCACTGTATATCTGAATATTCATTCATCCAGTCATGGTATATCTGTAATATCATTCATCCAGGTCATGTATATCTGTAATATTCATTCATCCAGGTCATGGTATATCTGTAATATTCATTCATCCACATCATGGTATATCTGTAATATTTCACTCATCCAGTTCATGGTATATCGTAATATTCATTCATCCAGAATCATGGTATACTGTAATTCATTCATCCAGGTATGGTATATCTGTAATATTCATTCATCCAGGTCATGGTATAATCTGTACTATTTTTCATCCAGGTCATAGTATTCTGTAATATTCATTTCATCCAGGTCATGGTATATCTGTAATATCATTCCATCCAGGTCATGGTATATTCGTAATATTCATTCATCCAGGTCATGGTATATCTGTAATATCTCCATCCAGTCAGTATATCTGTAATATTCATCATCCAGTATGGTATATTCTGTAATATTCATTCATCCAGGTCATGGTATATCTGTAATATTCATCATCACCAGGTTCATGGGATATCTGTAATATTCATCCATCCAGGTCAATTATCTGTAATATTCATTATCCAGGTCATGGTATATCTTAATATTCATTCATCCAGGTCAGGTATATCTGTAATATTCATTCATCCAGGTCATGGTATATCTGTAATATTCATTCATCCAGGTCATGGTATATCTGTAATATTCATCCATCCATGGATGGTTCATGGTGTATATCGTGTAAATTTCATTCATGCCTAGGTTCATGGTATAATCTTAATATCTTCATCCCAGGTCAATGGTATCGGGGTCTGTAATATCCATTCATCCAGGTCATGGTATAGTCTTAATATTCATTCATCCAGTCATGGTATATCTGTAATATTCATTCATGGCAGGTCGTGTATAGGTCTGAATATTCGATTCATCTCAGGTCATGGTTATATCTGTAATATTCATTATCCAGTCATGGTATACTCTGTAATATTATATCATCCCAGGTCATGGTATATCTGTAATATTCATCATCCAGGTCATGGTATATCTGAATAATATTCATTTATCCAGGTCATGATATATCTGTAATATCCTCATTCATCCAGGTCATGGTATATCTGTATATTCATTCATCCAGGTCATGGTTATCTGTAATATCATCCAATCCATAGTCATGGTATATATCTGTAATATTCATTATCCAGGTCAGTATATCTGTATATTCATTTCTCCAGGTCATGTTATCTGTAATATTCATTCATCCAGGTCATGGTATATCTGTAATATTCATATCATCCAGGTCATGGTATATCTGTAATATTCATTCATCCAGGTCATGGTAATATCTGTAATATTCATTCATCCAGGGTCATGGTCTATCTGTAAATTCTTCATCAGGTCATGGATATCTGTAATATTCATTCTCCAGGTCATGGTAATCTGTATTTTCATTTAATCCAGGTCATGGTATATCTGTAATATTCATCCATCCGGTCATGGTATATCTGTAATATTCACTCATCCCGGTCATGGTATTTGTATATATTCACATCCAGGCATTGTAATAATCTTACTATTCATTCATATCCAGGTCTGGTATATCTGTAATATTCATTCATCCAGGTCCATGGTATATCTGTAATATTCATTCATCCAGGTCATGGTATATCTGATATATTCATTCATCCAGGTCATGGTATATCTGTAATCATTCTTCATCCAGGTCATGGTATATCTGTAATATTCATCATCCAGGTCATCGTATATCTGTAATATTCATTCATCCATCATGGTATATCTGTAATATTCATTCACCGTCCACGGTATCATCGGTATATCTGTAATATTCATTCATCCAGGTCACGGTTATCTGTAATATTCATCATCCAGGTCAGGTCTATCTGTAATATTCATTCACCAGGTCAGTATATCTGTAATATTTCTCCGTCAGGTATATCTGTAATATTCATTCATCCAGGTCATGGTATATCTGTAATATTCATTCATCCAGGTCATTTATATCTGTATATTCATTCATCCAGTCATGGTATATCTGTAATATTCATTCATCAGGTCATGTATATCTGTAATATTCATCATCCAGGTCATGTATATCTGTAATATTCATCATCCAGGTCATAGGTATTCTGTAATATTCATTCATCCAGGTCATGGTATATCTGTAATATTCATTCCTCCAGTCATGGTAAATCTGTAAATATTCATTCATTCCAGGTCATGGTAATACTGTAATATTCATTCATCCAGGTCATCGTATATCTGTAATATTCATTCATCCAGGTCATGGTATATCTGAATATTCTTCATCCAGTCAGGTATACTCCGGTCACGTTCTGTATATTCCTTCCATCCAGTAATCGGTATATCTTATATTCAGGTCATACATCCAGGCCACGGTTATCGTAATATTCATTCATCCAGGTCACGGTATATCTGTAATATTCATTCATCCAGTCATGGTATATCTGTAATATCATTCATCCAGGTCTGGTATAATCTGTAATATTCATTCATCCAGGCCATGGTTATCTGTAATATTCATTTCATCCAGGTCATGGTATATCTGTAATATTCCATTCATCCAGGTCATGTATATCTGTAATATTCATTCATCAGGCCATGGTATATCGGTAATATTCAGTCATCCAGGCCATGGTATATCTGTATAATATTCATTCATCCAGGTCACGGTATATCTGTAATATTCATTCATCCAGGCCATGGTATATCTGTAATATTCATTCATCCAGGTCACTGGTATATCTGTAATATCATTCATCCAGGTCACGGTATATCTGTAATATTTCATTTCATCCAGGTCATGTAATCTGTAATATTCATTCATCCAGGTCACGGTTATTACATCCAGTCACGGTCTATCTGTATATTCATCATCCAGGTCACGGTATATCTGTAATATTCATTTCAGCCAGGTCATCGGTATATACTGTATATTCATTCATCCAGGTCACGTTATATCTGTAAACTTCATTCATCCAGGTGCATGGTATATCTGTAAATAGCATTGTTATAAAGATTGTTCCATAGATTGTTACATTGTTTCATAGATTGTTCTATAGATTATTACATAGATTGTTTTACATTGTTATATAGCTTGTTCCATAGAGTGTTCCATAGTTATATACATGTTCCATAGAGTTTCCATAGTTATAACATTGTTCCATAGATTGTTACATTGTTATAAAGATTGTTCCATAGAGTGTTTCATTGTTATATAGATTATTAAATAGATTGTTACATTGTTATAAAGATTGTTCCATAGATTGTTACATTGTTATATAGATTGTTCTATAGATTATTACATAGAATGTTACATTGTTATATAGATTGTTCTATAGATTATTACATATATTGTTACATTGTTATATAGCTTGTTCTATAGAGTGTTCCATAGTTATATACATTGTTCCATAGATTGTTACATGTTATAAAGATTGTTCCATAGAGTGTTTCATTGTTATATAGATATTAAATAGATTGTTACATTGTTATAAAGATTGTTCCTAGATTGTTACTTGTTATATAGATTGTTCTATAGATTATTACATAGATTGTTACATTGTTATATAGCTTGTTCTATAGAGTGTTCATATTTATATACATTGTTCCATAGATTGTTACATTGTCATAAAGATTGTTCCATAGAGTGTTTCATTGTTATATAGATTATTCCATAGATTGTTACATTGTTATAAGATTGTTCCATAGATTGTTAAATTGTTATATAGATTGTTCTATAGATTATTACTAGATTGTTACATTGTTATATAGCTGTTCCATAGAGTGTTCCATAGTTATATACATACAGGGTTATTCATAAAAGTTCTTATCGTTTAAATGGTGCATTTTGCCCCAACCAATCAATGTTAGCTTACAAATGTAATAAGATCTGATTGGTTAGGGCAAAATTAGCACCATTTTAAACAATAGAAGTTTTATTGAATCTCCTGATTGTTCCATAGATTGTTACATTTTCATAAAGATTGTTCCTTAGAGTGTTTCATTGTTATATAGATTATTACATAGATCAGTGTTTCTCAACCAGGGATCCGGGGACCCCTAGGGTCCCTGAAGGTTGCATGGAGGTCCTCAAGAGATTGACAGAAACTGTATAGATCCACCAATTTGATAAATACAAATATTTTTTTTTTATATTTATCAATGTTCTGTATGATTCATGGTGTTTGGTATATTGATGTCTGAGAATAAATAAAAATAAATAATAATGTTTTTATGTAAGAGTTCCCCCCCTGCAGTGATTTGAGGGCATTATATGATATTTATAGATCTATCATTTGTATTTGTATAAATTTTGTTTGTTTTGATTATTTGATAACTGAGTAAGAAAATTAATATATGTATGCTTGTGAAGGTTCTCATTCATCCAGGTCATGGTATATCTGTAATATCCATTCATCCAGGTCATGGTATATCTGTATATCCATTCATCCGGTCATGGTATATCTGTAATATCATTCATCCAGGTCAGGTTTATCTGTAATATTCATTCATGCAGGTCGTGGTATATCTGTAATATTCATTCATCCAGGTCTGGTATTCGTATATTCATTCATCCAGGTCATGGTATATCTGTAATATTCATTCATCCAGTTCATGGTATATCTGTAAATTCATCCATCCAGGTCATGGTATATCTGTATATTCTTTATCCAGGCATGATATATCTGTAATATTCATTATCCAGGTCATGGTATATCTGTAATTTCATTCATCCAGGTCATGGTATATCTGTAATATTCATCCATCCAGTCATGGTATATCTGTAATATTCATTTATCCAGTCATGATATATCTGTAATATTCATTTATCCAGGTCATGATATATCTGTAATATTCATTCATTCCAGGTCATGTATACTGTAATATTCATCCATCCGTCATGGTATATCTGTAATATCATTCTCCAGGTCATGGTATTCTGTAATATCATTCATCCAGGTCATGGTCTATCTGTAATATTCATTCATCTAGGTCATGGTATATCTGTAATATTCATTCATCCAGGTCATGGTATATCTGTAATATTCATTCATCCAGTCATGGTATATCTGTAATATTCATCCATCCAGTCATGGTATATCTGTATATTCATTCATCCGGTCATGGTATATCTGTACTATTCATTCCATCCAGGCCATGGTATATCTGTAATATTCATTCATCCAGGTCATGGTATATCTGTAATTTCATTCATCCAGGTCATGGTATATCTGTAATATTCATTCATCCAGGCCATGGTATATCTGTAATATTCATTCATCCAGGTCATGGTATATCTGTAATATTCATTCATCCAGGTCCCGGTATATCTGTAATATTCATTCATCCAGGTCATGGAATCTGTAATCTTCATTCATCCGGTCACGTTATCATCCAGGTCACAGTCTATCTGTAATATTCATTCATCCAGGTCACGGTCTATCTGTAATATTCATTCATCCAGGTCACGGTCTATCTGTAATATTCATTCATCCAGGTCACGGTATATCTGTATATTCATTCATCCAGGTCAGGTATATCTGTAATATTCATTCATCCAGGTCATGGTATATCTGTAATATTCATTCCATCCAGGTCATGGGTATACTGTAATATTCATTCATCCGGTCATGGTATATCTGTAATATTCATTCATCCAGGTCATGGTATATCTGTAATATTCATCCATCCAGTCATGGTATATCTGTAATTCATTCATCCAGGTCATGGTATATCTGTAATATATTCATCAGGCATGGATATCGTAATTTCATTCATCCAGGTCATGGTATATCTGTAATATTCATTCATC
Source organism: Hymenochirus boettgeri (assembly GCA_019447015.1). Lineage (NCBI taxonomy): Eukaryota > Metazoa > Chordata > Amphibia > Anura > Pipidae > Hymenochirus > Hymenochirus boettgeri. The sequence continues at coordinate 134,563,663 of CM033477.1, forward strand.
CAGGTCATGGTATATCTGTAATATCATTCATCCCAGGCCATGGTATATCTGTAATATTCATTCATCCAGGCCTGGTATATCTGTAATATTCATTCATCCAGGTCACTGTATATCTGTAATATTCATTCATCCAGCCCATGGTATATCTGTAATATTCATTCACCAGGTCATGGTATATCTGTAATATTCATTCACCGGTCACGGTATATCTGTAATATTCTTCACCAGTCATGGTATATCTGTAATTTCATTCATCCAGGTCACGTATAACATCCAGGTCACGGTTATCTGATATTCATTCACCAGTCACGGTATATCTGTAATATTCATTCATCCAGGTCACGGTATATCTGTAATATTCATTCATCCAGGTCACGGTATATCTGTAATATTCATTCATCCAGGTCATGGTATATCTGTAATATTCATTCATCCAGGTCATGGTATATCTGTAATATTCATTCATCCAGGCCATGGTATATCTGTAATATTCATTCATCCAGTCAGGGTATCTGTAATATTCATTCATCCAGGTCATGGTATATCTGTAATATTCATTCATCCAGGCCATGGTATATCTGTAATATTCATTCATCCAGGTCATGGTATATCTGTAATATCATTCACATCGGTCACGGTATATCTGTAATATTCATTCATCCAGGCCATGGTATATCTGTAATATTCATTCATCCAGGTCATGGTATTCTGTATATTCTCATCCATGTCAGTATATCTGTAATATTCATTCATCGTCATGGTATATCTGTAATATTCATCATCCAGGTCACGGTATACATCCGGTCACGGTCATCTGTAATATCATTCATCCAGGTCACGGTATATCGTAAATTCATTCATCCATGTCAGGTATCTGTAATATTCATTCATCCAGGTCACGGTTATCTGTATTTCTTCATCAGGTCATGGTATATCTGTAATATTCATTCATCCAGGTCATGGTATATCTGTAATATTCATTCATCCAGGTCATGGTATATCTGTAATATTCATTCATCAGGTCATGGTATATCTGTAATATTCATCCATCCAGGTCATGGTATATCTGTAATATTCATTATCCAGGCATGGTATATCTGTAATATTCATTCATCCAGGCCATGGTATATCTGTAATATTCATTCATCCAGGTCATGGTATATCTGTAATATTCATTCATCCAGGTCATGGTATATCTGTAATATTCATTCATCCAGGCCATGGTATATCTGTAATATTCATTCATCCAGGCCACGGTATATCTGTAATATTCATTCATCCAGGTCACGGTATATCTGTAATATTCATTCATCCAGGTCACGGTATATCTGTAATATTCATTCATCCAGGTCAGGTAACATCCAGGTCACGGTCTATCTGTAATATTCATTCATCCAGGTCACGGTCTATCTGTAATATTCATTTATCCAGGTCACGGTATATCTGTAATATTCATTCATCCAGGTCACGGTATATCTGTAATATTCATTCATCCAGGTCACGGTATATCTGTAATATCATTCATCCGGTCACGGTATATCTGTAATATTCATTCATCTAGGTCACGAATCTGTAATATTCATTCATCCAGGTCACGGTATATCTGTAAATTCATTCATCCGCACGGTAATATCTGTAATATTCATTCACAGGTCACGGTTATATCTGTAATATTCATTCATCCGGTCACGATTATCTGTAATTTCATCCATCCAGGTCACTGGTATATCTGAATATTCATCATCAAGGTCACGGTTACTGTAATATTCATTCATCCAGGTCACGGTATATCTGTAATATTCATTCATCCAGGTCATGGTATATCTGTAATATCTTCATCCAGGTCCATGGTATATCTGTAATATTCAATCCATCCAGGTCATGGTATATCTGTAATATTAATTCACCACTCATGGTATATCTGTAATTTCACTCATCCAGGTCATGGTATACTGTAATACTATCATCCAGATCATGGTATATCTGTAATATTCATCCATCCAGGTTATGGTTTATCTGTAATATTCTTTCATCCAGGTCATGGTATATCTGTAATATCACTTTATCCAGGTCAAGTATTTCTGTAATATTCATTCATCCAGGTCATGGTATATCTGTAATATTCATCCATCCAGGTCATGGTATATCTGTAATATTCATTCATCCAGGTCATGGTATTCTGTATATCCATCCATCCAGGTCATGGTATATCTGTAATATTCATTCCATCAGGTTACTGGTATATCTGTAATATTCATCATCCAGGTCATGGTATCTGTAATATCATCCATCCATCATGGTATTCTGTAATTTCATCCTCCAGGTCTGTATTCTTAATATTCATCTATCCAGGTCATGGTATATCTGTAATATTCATTCATCCAGGTCATGTATATCTGAATATTCATTCATCCAGGTCAGGTATAATCTTGTAATATTCTTCATCCAGGTCATGGTACATCTGTAATATTCATCATCCGGTCATGGTATCTGTATATTCTTCTCAGTCATGGTATATTCTGTAATATCCATTCATCCAGGCATGGTATATCTTAATATCCATTCATCCAGGTCATGGTATATCTGTAATATTCATTCATCCAGGTCATGGTTTATCTGTAATATTCATTCATCAGGTCGTGTATCTGTAATATTCATTCATCCAGGTCATGGTATATCTGTAATATCATTCATCCACAGGTCATGGTTATCTGTAATATTCTTTCATCCAGGTCATGGATATCTGTATATTCATCCATCCAGGATGGTTATCTGTAATATATTATCCAGTCATGATATATCGTAATATTCTTTATCCAGGTCATGGTATATCTAATATTCATTCATCCAGGTCATGGTATATCTGTAATATTCATCCATCCAAGTCATGGTATATCTGTAATATCATTTATCCAGGTCATGATAATCTGTAATATTCATTTATCCAGGTCATGATATATCTGTATATTCATTCATCCAGGTTCATGTATATCTGTAATATTCATCCATCCAGGCATGGTATATCGGTAATATTCATTCATCCAGGTCATGGTATATCTTATAATTCATTCATCCAGGTCATGGCTATCTGTAATATTCATTCATCAGGTCATGGTTATATCTGTAAATATTCATTCATCCAGGTCATGGTATATCTGTAATATTCATTCATCCAGTCATGGTATATCTGTAATATTCTATCCTCCAGGTCATGGTAATCTTGTAATATTCATTCATCCAGGTCATGGTTATCTGTATATTCATCATCCAGGCCATGGTATTCTGTACTATTCATTCATCCAGATGGTATATCTTAATATTCATTCATCCAGGTCATGGTATATCTGTATATTCATTCATCCAGGTCATGGTATATCTGTAATATTCATTCATCCAGGCCATGGTATATCTGTAATATTCATTCATCCAGGTCATGGTATATCTGTAATATTCATTCATCCAGGTCGGTATATCTGTAATATTCATTCATCCAGGTCATGGTATATCTGTAATATTCATTCATCCAGGTCACGGTATACATCCAGGTCACAGTCTATCTGTAATATTCATTCATCCAGGTCACGGTCTATCTGTAATATTCATTCATCCAGGTCACGGTCTATCTGTAATATTCATTCATCCAGGTCACGGTATATCTGTAATATTCATTCATCCAGGTCACGGTAAATATATCACTGTTAATATTCATTCATCCAGGTCATGGTATATCTGTAATATTCATTAGGATTGTTACATTGTTATAAAGATTGTTCCATAGATTGTTACATTGTTCTATAGATTGTTCTATAGATTATTACATAGATTGTTACATTGTTATAT